>BMAV01010737.1:0-94065 GCA_019973955.1 Trichonephila inaurata madagascariensis | reverse complement strand
ATTAGATGCATCAAACTGCGCTAATTATATTCGTTTTCATGAACAGTTCCCATTCACTGGTTTTGAAAATGTCTCTGTGATTCAAAATATAATCATAAACGGCTGATTTCAACTTTTCGTCCTGGTGCTTATCAACAAGAATCAAGAGGTCGCAAGCGGTGTCATGGGTGAGATTATCCTTCAGAAGGAAGAACACTCACTCTTCAGACTAAGAATCTCATACTTGTCGGCAGCAGCGTACAGATTGCAGGCACTGTCCCACTGAAGATCCTGCACGGTAGCCGTGTATATGTACAGCAGCAATCTGTGGACAGTGTCATCGTCCAAATCTTCGATATCAACACAATCGCTGTTTTTTTCCCTCATATCGTTGGTGAACATTGCCTTAAACACTGGAGAACGGGCACTGAGGATGTTTTTATGGCAGTTGAATAATCCGGTTTTTGTCTTCAGTTTCGTATCACACAGCAGATTATCTTTGTATGAAGATTCCAGGTCTTCTTTCAGAATTCTTGTTGAGTCTAGAAGTACCTTTTTTGATTCGAAATCCTCACAAATTAAATTTCCTTCCTGGATCGAAGGTGGACATCCATAGCTAATTTTTTCTTTTTCTTCTAACATGATGCCAGTGACAATATCACATTCGCAGTACAATTGCAGAATATCGTTCGGGAGATACCGATTCTTGTTCTTCATCAAATCTTCCTTTGAGAAGGTTCTTGTAACCCATGCAGTTTTAATATCTAAACCGAACGCAATTTCATCATTGAGACATTCTGTTCTGTTACCGTCAGTGTCCATAAGATATAGACGAAAAGTTGAAATTTTTAACTTTGGATCGTGGGCAAGCACTTCGACTCTAATGAATGTTTTACCATTCTGTCCACTACTAGGAACTAATTTTAATGTTATCAAGGATTGTTCTGATGAAGCTGAGGTGATTCCACGCAGGCATTCCTGAAAGGAGCTGAATTGTTCTACATTCCATAGAAATGACATCCGCTCAACTACTATTCGAGTCCGAGCGAAACAATGTCCGTGTTCTGTTTCTTTTTGGATATTATTCCACATTCTGCATCGGGCTGTTAAAACGTTTCCCGGGAGATAATCCATTCTTCTAATTTTCAACACTTCATCACGTTTCACGAACCAGGTGTTCCCCAAAAGCCATTGTTACCAAACGATTTTTCTACGACGCCGCTAGACACTAACACTGAACCATCAATTGCAAGGAATGAAAGATCGTAATATATATCAAGTTCTGGTCCTGTTATGTCCTCCCTTTTGAGAAAAAAAGAAATGAAATCCTTCCTTTTTTGTATTTCCTTTTGGGTATAATTGTAATTTCCACTTGGTCTTCCCCATTGCATCCACAACGAAGACAGGACTCGAAATGCATTCGCCGTTCTTTTGCCAAGAATAACTGAAATTTTCTAATTTCCACGTGCAAGTGAAACATTTGTTTTCGTTTATGGTTTCACAATCCATTTTCGAAAATCTCTTAATGGAACACTCCTTCACCACCTAAATCGTTGATAAGAATCAAGTCAGGTATCACAGGAATTAACGAGACTGAGCAAATTTTTACTTTGCTACGCCCCTTTAAGACACTAGGAGAAACTTCACGAGATTATTTACAGTAATAAAAATTTTAACTCTAAGATATTCTTATTCCTCAGGACGACGAATGCATTCGCCGCTTTTTTGCCAAGAATAACGGAACCAAAATCTCTAATGCCGAACTACTTTGATAGCTGAATTTTCTGAAAAAAAAAATGAAGCAGTAGATGTTCACTGATAATTCTTTGTCACGTTCCCTTGCAACAGTAGAAGGAGCAACTTACTTCGGAGTTTATAAACAGAAGACAGATTGCTTCCCAAACCTTCTAACAAATGGTGTTTACTGATGATAGAACACGGCGCATATATAGAAGTACGAGATAACGCTAGCAAACAAGCGAAGGGGGGAACACTGATCTGCTGTGATACGAAAAAAATGCAGATATCACACTAATGCGCCTGAAGTGAATCGTGCCGCCATCTGCATTTTAACGCATTAACTAATTTTTCATGCAAGAGCAATGAAATACACACACATGTAAGAAAAGTAAATTATGAAAAATAAAAACAATAAACTTTGTCAAATCACCGCCTTAAAAGAACTAAAAAAAAAAAATAAAAAGGGGAAAAACCCCAAAAATTAAAAAAATTAAATATTTTAAAAAAAACTGTCTTGTGCGAAAAAAAAATTGGAAAATTAATTTTTAAAAAATTGATTTCGAACTTTTTCAGGAGTGGGGGGGGAAATAAATTCTTTTTAAAAGGGGAAAATTTTAAAAAAATGGTATTGTTTTTTTATTAAAAAAAATTTTTGAATGAACTAAATTTATAAAAATTTTTTTTTAAAAAATGGTGAGTGGTGAGTGAAAATTAATTTCCATGTTCGCTCCGGGGTTTTGGGAGGAAGTATTTTTAACCAGGTAATCGGGGAAATGGGGGATTTTTTAAAAAAAGGGGAATTTTTGAAATTTTAACGTGCTCCCGCCCTACACTACAAACCAAAAAGGGTTTAACAATGTTACAAAGGTGTCGATTTTGAAAGAGTACAGGCTTTCCACAACGATTTACTGCTGCAGACGTCCAGATGGGGGAAACATATAGAAGTATCTGTTGAAGAAAATATTTGTAGAGTAAAATGTTTTTTTTTTTTTCTTTTTCTGATCGCTGAATTACTCTTCGAAAAAGATTATGCTGCTAAGGGTTTGACTCACATTGCGGACGCTGTCACATGAGCTGACTGGATATGCATAAGTTAAATTGTTCTTTGAAAAAAACCCTTAGTATCTGAATTCAGTCACCCACGAGACGGGTTGCTCAGATTGATTGATTGAATGCTAACGTCGCACTGTTAGCTCACGGGGGTTTTTGGGGACGGACCACGTAAATTTTTAACCCTGGTCAGGGGGACGTGGACGACACCTGAGTGGCACCCCCTCCTAACTAAAACCCCACCAACGGGGGGGACGTTTGCTCTCGACAGATTAGACCCCTTGAGTGTCCATTTGGTTGATGCTCTTGGCAAAAATTTAAAATTTTTTTAAATACGAATTTCGATCGCGGCTCAGGTGCTCCCTTTTGGGGGAAAAAACTGGTGAAATTTCTTGCGGTAATTGGGATTGCCTAAAATTGCCACGTTTAAAAATTCAGCCCCTGGGGATTTATAGGGGTTTCAAAGGTAGGAATACCAATACGAAACCCCATTACAGAAAAAAAAAAAATAAAGACTTTCATTTATCAATTAATGACTCACAACTGTAACCTGAGATTATTTACATAATTTTGAGATTATATACGGACGTTCTGAGAAATTACGCGGGAAGATCTAAAGAACTTCGAACTGTGTAAAGATTAATACACTTTTTGTGAATACATATGCTTCTTTCTGTGTGTGGGAGTAATATGATTAAAAAACTTTTTTTACTTGAAATATGCTATTCAGGTCGTTGTTTTTCATTATAATAGTGCTTATATCCAAAAAATTAAGGGGGTATTCTAGTCTACAGGCATGCATTTTAGGTATTTTATCAGGTGCAAGAAAAAAAAAAAAAAAAAATATTTTTACCAGCCATTATTTTACCAGATATTTATTAATGTTTGCAGAATGCAAGAAAAAAATTGAGTGAAAAAATTAAAAAATTACAAGCTAAGGAAGAGCGGGGGTTAAAAAAAAAAAAAAGGTCCCCTTTTTTATTGTAACCCTGTAAGTAATCTAAAAAAAATATGTATAAATTCTTTATCCAAAAAAAAAAAACTCTTATCGTCCAAAATTTGTAGTAAAAAAATTTTTTTTTCGGCAAGTAGAGGCTGTTTGAAATATAAAAACACATTTTTCCCTTTTTTTTGGTTTTCAAATTTTTTAAAAATAGATATTTTAGTATAGTTTTAGTTAGTGCGATAGAGTAATGTATAGACAAAATCAAATTTTAAGTAAATTGGTTCAGTAGAACTCGAGATATCATAACAAGAGTGTCTCGAAAAAAAAAAATATGAGAAAACCGCATTTAAAGTTTCGGTTCATGTTATACGCACGCAGACACAGCCATACAATGGTACTTTAAACTTACAGTTTTTCCAATCTGCGATTCCTTATCCATACATTGGGCCTTCCTCTACTTCAAAAAAACGCATTGTCCGTGGTTATTTCTTCCAAACGAGCAGTTCTGACCTCCTTTGAAGCATCAGAAGCACGTATTTCTGAGCGCTACTTTTTTGTGTCCATTTTACTTGAAAAATTCAAATCAACACTCAAAATATTTTAAATTTAAATGCATAGCAATTTCCCCGTTGCCTGGGTTTAGAATTAAACTGGTTTAACTTAATTAAATATAAAAGGTTATTTCGAATTAAGTGGGCCTCGCAAAAGAGTTTAATTGTTCCCAACCTTGCTCGTATCTTGAATTATCGTATTCGAAGCAAATTTCCCCCTACAAAACAATTGAACACCATTAATCCGTTCCCCCTCCAAAAAAAGTCCCCAGTTATTTTTGACGTGGTTTTGAATAAATAAAACTATTTATAAATATCAAATATTTATTGCACAAAAACAAAAAGAGAATGTAAAGAAATAAATTAGATATCCTCACTGGTCTTTGCCTTTTTCGCTACATTTTTCTCTCGCTTTCACCTGTAGGCCGTTTAGAAAAACATGTCCAAGGAGGTTTTATTTCTTCCTCCCTCTCAGAATGTTCCGGAAATGAGTTAGGCAAGTGTCATTAAAAAGGTCAGATGCACGACCTGTTGCAACTTTTTTCTGGGTGTTTTTTTTCCACGAACTGTGAAACTCTCTCCCACATTCCTAAGATCTCCTTTATCTCACTTGTAGAAATAACCTCCTCCTCTGACTCCTCAAAACCAATTTCTTGCATAACCTCAGTATGCTGCTGTGACTGTAACTCTTGTATCTCCTCAGTCGTCAGTTCCTGGGTGTGCTCCTCGATGAGCTCGTTCACGTCTCTCTCTTCCACCTCTAGACCCATGGATTTCCCCAGAGATACAATCTCCTCCTCTACTGAAACACTGGGTTCCAATTCTTCATACCGAACCGAACCGAACCGGACCGGACTCGTATCTCGAATTTCGCTCGTAACTAAAAGCAAAAAATCACTTGCTCGTCGGCTCGTATCTCGAAAAACTCGTATGTTGGGGCACTCGTATGTCGAGGTACCACTGTATATAAGGGTGACTTTCGGTTATTGTATTTTAAATATACAGGGTGTCCAGCCTTAATGTGACCCAATATCTAATTCCCGAACCGTTCGGTTTAGATATGCACTTCAATTCGAAAAATGTTTTAAAAAAGGCAAAGAATGTTCTTACGTGCTTTTCGAACCAAAAATCACTCACAAAAATTACAGCTTGTTTTAACAAATAGCTGCAAAACAATAGAGGATTTGCCGTTCAAATTATAACATAATGTGGAATGATGCTCCAATCATGAATCAGGTGCTTTATTATATCCCAATGATCAAATTAACTTAAATAATGTTCAAAATGACTGCCTTCCACAGAAATGCAGTACCGAACCCGCGTCAGAAGCTCCGCCTGTAGCTTCTGCAACATAGTTGGTGTCACAGACCTGCATGCCATGCTGATTCGATTGGGTAAATCGGATGAACCCGTTCGTACACTTTGCTTTTCAGGAAGCCCCAAAGAAAGAAATCCAGAGGACTTAAGTCGGGTGATCGCGGGGCCACTCCTGCTGACCTCTGTTGCGATTATTCTAGTGTTGAATGTCTGCACCAAAAATGTACATGGTTGGGAACATTTGTGTGCGGATGCACCATCATGATGGTACCACATGCGTGACAAATCCCGTAAGGAAACTTCATCTTCTAAAAAATCGCCTAACGGTCCCGATAAAATTTCCGTGTATGATTCTGATGTTAAAGGTCCCCATCGAAATACATTGGACCAATTAAGGTGCTCTTCCATATTCCGCACCACACATTCACCGACCAACGCACTTGGTGGCGATTCGGTTGTATTAGATGTGGGTTTTCGAGGGACTAATAATGCGTATACTGTGTATTAATAATGTCTTGCCATACCTTCATTCAAAAAATCTGGATTTTCATCCAGTCTGTTTAACACGAAATTGCAAAAATCAAAACGATGCTCCTGGTCTCCGGGCATTAGTTCCTGCGCCAGGACTGGACGATAAGGATATGCACCGTACGTATGTAATATGTTCCATACCGTCAATTTTGAGTGGGAACAAGCCTTGCTGATATCCCGGACACTACTTTCAGGATGAGCCAGGGCATATCCTAGAACATCCTCAGCGGGTATCCGCAAGCTTGAAGGTGTAACACGAGACAAGGGAATACGTCTATGACAACTTCTAGTTTTATACCTGCGTTGAAGAGCACGGGCAATTGTAGAATAAGATGGGTGTCTTCGACTGGGAAATTTAATGGCATAAAGCAGGGGTACTCAAACTTTTTCTGCTAGGTCGCATGCATATGTCAGCTGCTTCACGCGGGCCGTAACATGAGGATAAACGGAGGAGGGAGGGGGGGATGCTTTAAGACCAAAGGTAACATTGGAAATTTAAAATGTGGAAAATCGATCCAAATATTCTTGGATGAAACGTCCAGAACTCTATTGCTCTCGGCGAGTTAGGCTCAACCAGCCTAGATAAAACCAGCTCAAAATTTATGAGTACCATAAAATGTGTGTTAAAGAGAGAATAATTTGAAATTTTTTCAGAAATACTTTAAAAAAAGGGAGAAAAAAAAATTAAATCACAAAAGAAAAAAGTTCGCTATGTAGAAACTGCACTTCGCTATAGAGAGGTTATTTTACGAAGAAAATTGTGAAATGTTCAAGGTTCCAGGAAAAAGTTTGCTATATAGAAAAATTCGCAATATAGAAGTTCGTTATATGGAGGTTCGACTGTATATAAAGAGTACGAATAGGTTTGCGAGGGAACACAATTGTAGGTATACGGATGATCCCTATCATCTATGTTCCATTCGTTCCGACCAAGCCGGTTTATATGTGCTGCGTCACTATAAAATACCTATATCTCATAAAATAATTATAATTTTGAAAAATCTACATAAATACATATTCTTAAATATTTAAGCTTTGAATGTATGAATTATTTTTTTAAATTTCTAGACAAGAATACCCCCTTAATACATATCAGTTCAAGAAATATACTATTTCTCTAGATACAGAGTCAGAGTCTATTCTTCTTGTATTCGTGTGCTATCAGAGAGACATCAGAGTATGATAAAGTCTATTTGTCCATTCAAGACGAATGTATACAGCTTGATCTTAATTTCTGTGTGTCTGTCTTCATCTTACTCAAATGAAGATTGAATTTAAAATTCGTGAAATTTTCTGAAAAAAAATTCGTAGAGGACTCAGTTTTATTTTTATAAATACAAATTACGCAAAATAACTTTTGTATTTTTCTAAATGTTTCTTGTGCTTTCCGAATGTGTTCCTTGGATTATTAATATACATCAAAATAGGTGTTATGCTTTTATATATATATATATACATCCTCTGACAATAAAATTCGGTGAATGATGTCAAAATGGCCGATCTGGCAACGCTGCACAAGTAGGCTTCAGGTGACCCTCTGCACCCACCGTTATTCATTTGAGCGTCGTTTGTATTCCGTGTAAGACTTGTTTTATAAAATGATTGTTTAGTTCGTCGTTTCTTAACTGAGAATAGTAAAATGAATGAACAAAAGATCAATTTAAAGTTTCATTTTAAGCTTGGAAAGTCACCGGTAGAAACTTATTTGATGCTGGTACGTGTTTAGGAAGATCAAGCATTGTCCACGAAGTGTGTGTAAGAGTATTTAACCCGTTTTCGAAAAGGCCAGGAAAGTGTTTCTGACAACCCCCTTAGCGAAAGACCGGCGACTGTCAGTGACGAAAACATAGAGAAAGGGAGTAAATTAATCATGCTAGATCGTCGATTAACTGTGCGCATGACAGCTGGACGATGAATGCTGCAAGGTACATTGAAATTTTGACCCGTTTCATGAAACGTTTACTCGGGGTATGACCCCAGTACGCACAAGGTTCAGGGTTTTTTTTGTTTGTTTTTTTCACGGCAGTGATCGCCCTCACATACCCAATATCGTCGAACAGTTCCTGGCAAAAAAGGGGTGGTGCAAATTGAACATCCACCATTCTCGTCAGATCTCAATCCTCCAGACTTCCTCCTATTCCCACGATTGAAACTCGCTTTGAAAGGAAAGAGATTTGACGATATTTCTGCCATCCAACGAAACGTAATGTGAGGCTTTTGAACTTTATCTCAAAAGAAGACTTCTTGCAAAGTTTCCAGGACATGGATAGCAAGCAGATCTCAGAGGTGCATAAGAATGGGATGAGACTATTTCGAAGAACTAAGCTAACTTTCATATAAATATTTCATCTATACGTTAGTGTTACAGGACTAATAATCAAACTTTATTGTCAGATGTTGTATATATATAGAGAGAGAAAGAGCCCTGGCGTAGCTAATCTTAAGTTGGCACTGTATCAAAATTCCTTAGGGCAGTGTTTCTCAAACTGTGGGGCGCGCCCCCGGGGGCGCGATACCCTTACGAAGGGGGCGCGAGCATATCGAAAATAAAAGATTTAAAAAATAATTAATTTACTGGAATGAATTAAAACAAAATACTTTCAGACATAGTAAAAAATGTACTTTTACTCTGATATAATTTATATGCGATATAAGTCATCTCAAAAATAAAAACTTCTTCAATATCTAATTAGCTATCTTTGATCCAAAAAACCAAATAAAAAAACTTTTATTTTATTTGCTGTAATCTCATGATAAGTGATTTTTACTACTCTTTCAGAGAAAAAACGAATCCCAGACCCAGAATAGAAAAAAATTTAGGAACATAAAAAATTCATCACTGTGCTTATTTTTGAAATACTGTACATTATAGCTGTAATCTGTTTTTGCTGATAATCTGTTTGACCTTCTAAGTTATTGGTACAGTTAGTTATGACTCCTCTCTCATGTGTCTGTTTCTCATTTAGGGAAGTTGTAAGTAATGTATTTATTTCTGTGTTGAGCTTTTTTCAATGCAAAAGAGTTTTATGATATTTGGAAAATCTCGGAGAGCACTTTGGAGGATTACTTGGCCAAGACTTTTAACCCGGAAGTGGTCACGCGGAACACACAGATCACAGAATCGTTAATTCTGGCAAAACTGTTTATTTGTTACCAAAGAAAAAAATTGAAAAGTTCTGGAAAGTAGGTAAGTTTACTTTCTCTTAATTAAATTATTCATTGGAATCACGATTTGTATCGTGTACAATAAAACAGTAATTATATATATATAAGGATTGGTGTGACTCAATAATCGTATCTAGTGCGCGCCTGCTCCCGGGTTAAAACATGTTGAAGTCTTTTCGCTTTAAATATTAAAAATAATACAATTATTCTTCATCGGAATTTTATATTATTTTTCATTATTTAACATCAATTATAAATGCTAATTCTGTGAGGCTTAAAATTACAATTCGCTTAAAACTAATTATAATTGGAGCAATCATTTTAAAAAAATCCTTTTACATTTTTGTAAACATTGACACGCACTTGGCTTTACTCTCCTTACAATTCAGCTATTATATCAATAATGTTTTATTTTCTTATAGATGAACTCTTGCAAAGAGTGGGCACTTCAGCCGGTATACTTTTAATGTATCAGTCCTGCACAGAGTATTTTATAACTAATTAATTAATACTAAATTAAGAACAAGTTTTTAATAAGTATTAACGACTTCCATGGGCTTGTCTTGGAAAGTAAAGTTATGATAAGGAATGCTTATGATTAGAAATTGACCCTCTGAGTTCTTTTTCTATATTTAGCTGATATCTATATTTTGTTTTCTAAGCAGCCACCGCATTTTGCAATATGTTCAATTTAAAAATTATATATATAGAGAGAGAAAGGAAAAATAACATAATAATTATCCTATTACTTAATTTTTTTTTGCTTAAAAGTAACGTATACAAAATTTAATACTTATGTTATTTATTTGTATGGTTTATAATTAAGATCGCGTATTGTAGCTTTGGCGTCAAAGTGTGCATTATTATTGCATTCACTGCATTATTAATGAAGAAGGGGGGCGCGATAAAAATTGTGATTGAAAAGGGGGACGCCAGCATTGAAAGTTTGAGAAGCACTGCCTTAGGGGCACTCTTTGGGAAAATAAATAAAAATGATAGCATTAAAAAATCTTATATAGGTATGAAAATATTACACATGCTGGGGCCTCTGTAGCTTGAGGCCCCGTATCTTTGATACGGATGAAGCTACATCCCTGATATAGAGACAAAGAGATTAATTATGTCAGTTTGTGTTCAAAGTATTGTATTCTTTATTAAAATCTTGCTTCCAAACTGTATTGGAATTTCTTGACCTCTATAATTACTCTTTTATGACGTATTTAGAATTACTTAGGAATTTTTTCATATACTTTTAATTCGATTATAAATCGGTATCACAGAAAAATAATTACTGAAAAATTTCCACGCATTATATAAAGTAAGTATCGGGAAATATATTCCTCTACACAATGCACCAGTAAGTGAAAATAGCAGAATTTGCTTCCAGTCATAGTTACCTATGCTTGAGTGAGTGAATATTAACGTCGGAGTCGCACTGTTTAGCTACACGAGGGCTTTTGGCGACGGACCTCGTCATTCTGAACCATGGTCGATGATGATGAGTTTGGTGTTTTGTGGCGCAAGAGTCAGTTTTGGCTATACTGCGCCAAACATTCATAGGTCTGTGGTCTGGACGGGAAAAGAAGAAAAGGAGAAATTGGATGACAAGATGGAGGATCGAAAATAGAGAAGGATCACTGGGGTACCCCGGGGTCGTGACACCCGTGTTTACCAAAGATAGTAAACCCCTTGGGAAAAGGAAAAGATCACTAGGGTACCTCGGGATTGTGACACCAGTACCCACCTAAAAAAGGTGAGCCCCCTGAGGGGGAACCATGGTTGAGGACGCCACCCAAGCTGGCACACCCTCTCCTATCTACCGCACCATGTGATATTGACCCCCTAGGGTGCCCTTCTTGATTATTAGCGTGAGCTAGAGGTGTAGGATTAAAGAAAGAACTAGAAGATTCCATGATCTTTATTTGTCTTTATTAAGACCTTCAAACTTAAGCCTCTAACACAGATTAGATAATAATAATATACGTGAGAGAATCTACGATGACAAAACACACACAATATAGATAATACCTAAATAACGTAACCCGGATCATTATCAAATAACCAACTCGCCTAAACTCAATTCCAATACTATCTCATATCCTAATATTAAATAGTCAATTCTACTTTAACTTCGATCCAATCTTACTGGAAGTTGCGTATTTACTGGAGTGCAATGGTATGCATCTTGACCTAAATGGCTCTTATCTTCGGGATAACCTCTGTTGGCTGTCACTTCACAATTGAATCACGCACTCTCTTAACGTTCCCTAAATTGCCACCTTGATTACTCTAACTCCTGATATTTAAAAGCTTTCTAATTTGCATCTTTCATTCACACTTCACTTCTTGGGTTTGGGTTGAAAAAAAAGAGTTGCTATTAATTCTGACCCCAAAGAACCCAAATTATATGTTAATGAAAAGACGCATAAGCCCGTCACAACCATACCAGTGGAAGGAAGTTTGAGCTCTCGACAGTTTTAATCTGCATCGCTCCTCTATACGGCGGGTATTCAATGGTACTGGTTACTTATGCTTGAATTATCAATCGAAAATTTAAATACAGTTGAAATATTATATCTTTATCTAAAAAAAAATTATAGCAACAGTACTTGAAGAAAAACAGAGAGAAACTTTTCTTTCATCTGTATTTAAAGGAAAAACATCAACCGTAGAAGTTAATTTTCTCGCACGTTCATTCACTACTGCAGTGATTCCCAAAGTTATCTATATCGACCCCCAGGGGTCTATGACGATCTACAAGGGGTCCACGTCAGCGGAAAAATAATTTAGAGGTCCATGAGGTGTAAATGAGGTCTATGTGATAGTGGCTCTCATTAAACCAGATCGTGACTGATTTTAAAAGAAAATTTGATCAAGTAGAAACCAGATTTTACCTATTTAACAGATTTATTTGCTAACTTTAGTTACAAGGTTACAGCATACATTTTTTATCAAAACAAGAACCATATTTCAGCATTTCTTTCCAGAATTAAGCTCTAATGGAGTATAATATTGGAGGTAAAGAATTTTCTCAATTTGTCACAGACAATCTGTCTGGAAGATTTAAGGATGTTTTGACTATGGAAATACCACAGTGGGCAATGAACTTATAGGGTTATATTGAGGAAAAATGTCGTATTACAAGAGAAACTGATCGGAATATGCAGTAACGGAGATCTGAAAGAAAAGTCTAGAAACGGAAGTCAGCTTTAAAAAATGTCGCACCTGTTATTTGTGGAGAACTATGGAATATTGTTAGAAAGTGGTGTTTAATTGTTTTTCCAAGTGAGAAGGAGTTTCAGCGCGGTTTCCAATCAAAATAAAAAAAAACCCTGGACTCTACTAACTGAGGATATTTAGGGTTAAATCTGACAAGATTGATACCAAATGTTGAAGATTTGTTATTAAAATACCAGATTCATCCCCTCCCATTAAAAGCATTTGTTTGTAGTTCAGTTATTTTATGTATTAATTAAATTTTAATTTAATTAATATGTGCTGTGTGTTAAGTTTTAAACACTATATTTCACTACTAGTCACTGTTTTCTATTAAAGTAGTAGTACAAGCTGTCAAAAAGACATTTAATTAGATATAAATTTGCAAAAATTAAATATTGTGTAAGATAAATAAATATACAAATATATAAATAAATATAAAACAGTGCATGCTATTGCCTACCCAAAACCGAAAAACAGGGCAAGGGGTCTATGAGGCAAAAAGGTTTGGGAACATCTAAAGGTTTTAATAACACACACTTTTCTTTTTGGTTAATTTCTATTTCTATATGTGAAAGAATACATAGAAATATTTTATTAACAAGAAAATATTAAGACTAACTGCGACATTTCTCTCTTACTTGAATGTAAACAGGAAAAAACATTTTGGCTGAATTTCTAATTTACATCCGTTGATTAGTTCATTGCATTAAACACAGTTAGGTTAGGTGAATAACTATCATACATTATTACATGATACAAAATTTCCAAGAACACATTATTTACGATAAACAATAATACGTTAAAATTATCTTTTACGTCAAACGAGTTTATTATTTTAAACAATAAACATAAAAACCTTGCCTATTTTTTCACCGTTTGGTACAGTTTGGTTGGTGCAGCTTACTGCTGATTTGTTTCCATAAAAATGATGATTAGGAATCGAAAAAAATTCATCTCAGCACTTAAAAGTAAAAACTTCGTCTTGGTGCTAATCAGCGAAAAACAAGGGTTCACAAGCTTTGAGGTTATTTTTGATAAAGAAAGTGCACTTACTCTTCAAACTTAGAATATCGTACTTGTCGGCAGGGGCAAAACCGAGGATATTAGCCCCCTCCTCCCTCCTCTTCCTGCAAAATCAATCAGTCACTATTTTGAATGTCATTCAATTTCTACTATTAGCTCGCACTGTTTTTATATATTTATTTATATATTTGTATATTTATTTATCTTGGTGGAATTTTCAATCGTTAATAAAATACATTTTATAGCGCTGAATTGAGCTGAAATTTTATATACAGGATCATTTTGGATGACAATACATTAATTTAATTATAATTAATAAAAATTAATTGATTAAAACTAATTATTTAAAAATTACAAATACAGCCACGTTGGCGACTTAGCGATCCTTTTGGCGACTTGTGTCAAGACTTGAAAAGGTTTTATTCTCACGTGTTAAAACATTCAGTTGGACTGAAATTAAAAGGACACAATGCGATACTTTAATGATAATTAAAAAAAACTAATTACCATTTAATGTTGTGATTTTATCCTATGCATATACATATTTATATTAATTGTAACTATTTAATAAAAAGTAGCTAAAAAATTTTTTCGTTGTTGATCTAAGTAGGAATTGACTTAAGGTATCCGACTACGTTCGGAACCGTGATTTTGCAAAAGAGCGTAAATGGATAATATTTATGATATTTAGTGTCACTTAGATTAGAATACATGTATACAATTGTTTTATAAGGACATGACAAAAAAAATTATTTAAATACAATATTTTGGCCAAAAATTAGCTTAGAATAACCTTTTTTCCAAATGTTCTCCTTTTGTAAAACTGCTTCTATTGTATTAATATTTTGCCTGTATTCAGCTCAGATCTCTGTACAGAGGCTCAACTAGAATTTTTGAAATGCATAACTTGGAAGTCGGTTTATCCATGTTTTACGAAAACAGAAGGGAGAAATTTTAAAAAAATACGCCGATAATTATTTCAAATGGTTGTAACTCTGAAAATAATGTGAATTTTTCAAAACTCATAGTTGGGCCTCTGTACAGAGGTCTGAGCTATAAACAGGCAAAATATTAATACAATAGAAATATTTTTTACAAAAGGAGAACATTTGGAAAAAAGGTTATTCTAAGTTAATTTTTTGCCAAAATATTGTATTTAAATAATTTCTTTTGTCATAATGTCCTTAAAACAATTGTATACATGTATTATAATCTAAGAGACACTAAATATCATGAAAATTATCCATTTATGCGCTTTTTTAAAATCATGGTTCCGAACGTAGTTGGATACCTTAAAAACTATTTTTTTATATTACTTGTTTATATTTTATCAATTGGTTAAATACGCGCGTACTCGGCGTCAGTCAGGGTTTGGGCCGCCTACAATCCTGGACAACTCCCACGATACGGGGGTGTAGGTTACGCCACTGAAATCAAAACAAGACAAATTTCTAAAATTATTTACATTTTCAAAAGTTTTCGACCGAAATGCATTGTATGGGTCTAAGATATTTTAAATAGTGGATCCTCCTAATTCAAACATAATTTCATGTCTTATTATACAGTTTATAAATAATTTAAGACAATATAACTTAAAAAAGATTTCTCCATTTTGTGTATGTTACATACTTTTAAAACAATTCAAACTCACCAACAATGCAAAATGTTGACATGTCGAGATAAAAAAAATTCAAAAATTATAAAAGTAAAAGACCTTTTTTAAATAAATTTTTTAATTAATATCTTTATTTAAATCATCCAATTTAAGAAATTTATTATATACAGGAAGAACACTCCCCATTATAAGAATTACTTTCAATCTTAATAAAAAATTCAACTATCAAATTGTTTGTGTTATGTACAAAATCATATCAATCAGGCAAATAACTCAGTCATATTTTAAAAATTATAATTTAAAAAATAATTCATATTAAATATATTTGAATGCAAAAACACATCCCCATTTCATGAGTAGAAACCGACAGCAAAAACGCTTCGCTGGAACTGTCGCCATTTCTCTCACAAACATCCGTTGCGTCGAGAGATGTCTCTGCTCCGGAGGGTTTGACAGTTACATCTGAAACGAGCAAGAAAGAAATTTACATTAAATTCATTTTACACACTAAATAGTGTAATTCATTTTACACACAAAATATAAATTTAGTATCCTTACGAACAAAATAATTTTATTATCAACATGATCAAGCATTACAGCCGGGCCTAGATTTAACAAATTTGTCGGGATCGAACAGTTCGTTCGTTAATTCGGGATCCAAGCAAATTTTTTTTTACACATTTACTTGTTGGAAATTCTATAATAAACAATTACATCAGTGCTTCTCAAACTTTCAATGTTTGCGACCCAATTTTCAATCAAAATTTTCATGCCCCCCTCCATACAATGATAATGTATTGAATTCAACAATAACGTACTTTAAAGCTAAAGCTGCAATGCAACTTTAATTATAAAATGTATAAATTATCAGGAGAAGTATTAAATTTTGCATATAATTTTGTACAAGCCCATGGGGTAACTAGTAATTATTAAACTTGTTCTTAACTTAGTATTGTTAATTTAATTATAAAATACATTACGCAGCACTGCTACATTTAAGAGTATATTAAATCGTAGTAAACGTGCGTTTTTTATTATTTCAGAAGGTATTTTGTTTTGATTCTTTTCAGTAAAATAATAACTTTTTTTAAATCTTTAATTTTTGACATGCTCGCGCTCCCCCAGTAGGATTATCATGGCCCCCTAGGGGGACGCGCCCCACAGTTTGAGAAACGCTGAACTACACAAAGAAAATCCATAGTTAGAAATTATATACTTCTTATTCTGCAGCTAAAAGTAATAGTAGCGAAACAATAAGCACCACGCAGTTCAAACGAAATTTTAAAATACTTATCGACTAATAGATTTTTGACAATCTTTTTGATTCCCGACTCGAAAAAGGTTTTTTTGACTAAGCAGATAAGAAAATACTGCGTCATGTACAACTTAGCGCATGAGGTATGTCTTCACAGTTTCCAAATAAAGTAAATCATTAGAAAATGTAACAGATTTGATAAGAGTTCCATTATCAATATCTTCATCAGGTTCACTAGTCATTGGCTCTGTAAATTATCGATTTCTTCATCTACAGTGGCACAGATAGACAGTCCGTCATCGAATATAACATAATCGTTACAATCTTAAAATATTCCATGCATTGGGTAGTAGATCAAGATAAGAATGAGATTTCCTGTCGTATTCAAAACTCAAACGACACAGGTTGCTTTCGTGACTCATATTTACCTTTAAAGTCTGATAATGGGCTGCTGACAAAAGTATGTTCCGGACAAAAAAGATGTTATTTTTAAAAAAAAAAAAAATCCAATTTTTTTCCAATACAAACATTTTTTAAAAATTACAGTTGTTGAAATAAATCATTAATTCGGGGTTTTTATTCGTTAAATGGGGGGTTTAACCTTCAATTAAAAAGGGGAAGGAGAAGAATTCGCTAAATCCGGGTTTGTTACATCGCGATCCGACTGTATATTTGAATACAGATTTGAAAAAAGGTTTCCCCATAGAAGAAATTGTTAGATAGTCTAATCTAGCTAAACCTGTATATTGAGAAAGAAATTCTAGTTGATAAGGTGTCAGATACAAAACAGGATATAGTCAATCTTCCTTTCATGATTACTTTTGTAATTGTTTTTTTGTTTGAAATATTTATTTCTATTTACTATTAAATAACGATCGAGAATGAAAAGTGATAACTTTTTAATTCAATTTTGTATCCTAATAAAGTACAAAAAAATTTCTATTTCATTATCACAACAATCGGAAAAAACTGCCGTAACATATATTTTTCAAAAAAAGGGCAAATTATAATTTTTCAGTTTTAATTATATATACACTTTTATGAAACTGCACACCTGGTTCAAGCATTATCTCTTTGCACAAGGAATTGTAAAAACGCAGTTAATTTTACGCCATTTACTTTCATTCTTATCAAAACGCTACATATGTATTCAAAGAAAAATATCAATAGTTGAATTAGCTTTTCCCTAAAAAAATTGTCATATCTACATCTGCTTAAAGGTACGATAATATGCTCTTTTGTTACATAAGACAGGCAACGACAGTCAATTTAAAATAATAACTCTACAAATTTGAACATTATAGTCATCACTAAATTGAAAAATATTAAAATTTACTTTTGCATTTTTTCCCCCTCCTTATTTAAGAGTCTTGACAGAAAAAAATACATTTTGCCTGAATGTTTAGTTAAAAGATGTTTAGTTTATTTGGATTAAGCATAGTTATATTAGAGTTGATTGATTCTCATACATAGCCAAATGACAAAATATATGCAGAATATATTTAAAATATATAATATAAATCACACAAAGCTATTTTTTTTAAAAAAGAAATTCAACATTCTTAGCAAAAACACTAAAAACGTACCTATTTTTTGCACTTAAAGTACATTATATCTGCAGCTAACTCTAAATTTGTTTTCATGAAGTGTTTCCATTCATTAGTATAGAAAATGTCATTATGATTCGAAATATAATCCTGAACGACTGACTTCAGATCCTCGTCTTGGTGCGTATCAGCCAGAATGAAGAGATCACAACAATTATCTTGAGAGAGGTTATCTTTCAAGAAGGAAGAGCACTCACACTTCAAACTGAGAATCTCGTACTTGTCAGCGGCGGCGTACAGATTGCAGGCACTGTCCCACAGGAGGTCCGGCAACGTGGCCGTGTATATGTACAGCAGCAATCTTTGGACAGTGTCGTCGTCCAAATCTTCCATATCAACACATTCGCTGTTTTTTTCCCTCATGTCGTTGGTGAACATTTTCTGAAACACGGGAGAACGAGCGCTGAGGATGCTTTTATGCGCAGGAAATGATCCGGTTTTTGTCTTCAATTTCGTGTCACACAGCACATTTTCTTTGTACAAAGATTCTAGATTTTCTTTCAGAACATGTTTTGAGTCTAGACGAAATTTTGATTTAAAACCATCACTAGTTAAATTCCAATCTTGGATCGAAAGAAGACTGCCATAGATAGTTTTTTCTATTTCTTGCAAAACGATGCCATTAATAATATCCCACTCGCAATACAACTGAAGAATATCGTTTGGGAAATACCGATTCTTGTTCTTCATCAACTCTTCCTCTGACAAGTTTAAAGTAAATAGGGCACTTCTAATAGTTTCAGTGAAGATGAATTCTTCATTGAGACATTCTGTTCTGTTCCTGGAACAGTCTACAAGATATAGACGAACGTTCACAGTTTTTAACATCTCATCGTGAGCACCAACTTCGAAAATGAATGTTTTACTATTATGTCCACTGCTAGGAAAGAATTTACAAGTCATCATGGATACACCTGCTGAAGTTGAACAGATTTCAAAAAGGCTTCCCTGAAAGGAGCTGAATTGTTCTATATTCCACACTAATAACTTCCGTTGAACACCTATTCGAGTCCGAGCGAAACAATGTCCATATTCTGTATCTTCTTGGATAATATTCCACATTCTACAACGAGCTGTTAAAACATTTCCCGGGAGATAATCCTTTCTTCTAATTTTCAATACTTCATCACACTTTACGAATTTATCCGCATACCAATACATTCCTTTTGAAAACCATTCCTTAACAGTGTCGGTTGTCACTAAAACTGAATCATCATTTGCGAGGAATGACAGGTCGAAATGTATATCAAGTCCCTCCGGCCCTTGGCAATCCTCAACTCTGCTGAGATAAAAGGAAATGAACCCCTTTGTTTCTTCTTCATCTCCTTTTGGGTATAAATCTAATCTCCACTTGGTCTTCTGCATCTGGTCCACTATGAAGGTAGGACTCGAAATGTATTCGCCGATATTTTGCCAAGAATAACTGAAATTTTCAATGATCCACGTGAAAGTGAAACATTTGTTTTCGCTTAGGACTTCACAATCCATTTTCGAAAATCTCAAATGCAACGCTACTTTGCCAACCGAACCGTCGAAAAGAGGAAATCAGCTTTCACAGAAACTTACGGAGTAAAAATTTTCACTTGGCTACGCCCCTTTGCGATACCAGAATGAGCAACGTCACGAAATCATTTACACAGTAGAGTAGATAAATTCATGCTCTAATCTCCTAACAAATGATGCTTATTCCTCAGATATTGTTTTTGAAAGAGTCGTCATCACAAGAGGGCGCCGAAGCAAGGAGGAGGGAAATTGTTAGAGAACGGCGCAAAATTACGCGATATGCCAAGAAAACAAATTGCTTTACTCTTTCATTGTAATTTTGAAAAAGAAAAATTGAGCATAACTATTTAAAATTTCATTTAAAATTGTAATCCAAAATTAAACAGAAATAAAGAAAACAGCGTAGAGTTTCCAAAGAGCAAGAGAAACTGGGAGAAGTAGCTTCTGCGTTGGGTATATGTTTTGGAGCACTTAGTCCTGTCGGACTCTAATCTCCTATCCTGGAATTAAAGATGACTGTAAAGAGTTATACCTTTGCCCATTTTAAAAGGATAATTTAAAATAAGGAAAACTTAAAATAATTAGAAACATTTAAAAGAAAATAAAATGGAAAAAAAGCTCTTTTAAGAGCTAACAAAACAGTAGATGGTGAAAACTGAAAGTGGGCGGAGCTATGCCTGTCCAATCTGGGTGCAGTAAGGAACTGTCAATCAAAAAAGAGCGGGAAAAGTTCTAGGAGGTGGGGATCAGTACTTGAAGGGAAAAGGGTGCGATCCTATTGGCCGAACCAAAAGTTCTGCTAATAGGGTATATATAGATTTGAGAAGTTGGGGAGCCAATCAGGGGATAACTGCGAATCGACTGAGTCGAGATGCAGGAGGAAAAAAGAAAAATTTTATAGGAAATAGTGAAATTAATCAAAATCAGGGTTGACCAAGACATCTCTTGGTCTTCTGACAGAAAAATGGGAGTAATAATTAGGAATATCGCGTATAGACGGGTTTTCATGCCCGTCAATATTATTAAAGAATTTGGTAGATAATTTACGGATGGTCTGCCTAATTGTGGGGATATTACAGGAAGCTCTGATATCAGTATTTCTCATGTACCAGTGGGCATCGAGAATTTGTCTTAATAAAATACTTTGGGAGCTTTCAATGAATTTATATTGGTTTTTGCTGCATGGCCCCAGACTGGAGATGCGTAGGTAAGGAGGGTTTTAAGATCAGAGTGTAGATAAGCAGTTTATTACGTCTATTTAATTTAGACTTTCTACCTATTAGGGAATAGAGATTACGCGAAGCGTTTTTAAAGTTATTTCTAACGTGTGTTATGTGTTGTCGGAACGTGAGCATTTTATCAATGATAACACCAAGATATTTGGTATGTTGAGACCAGGTGATTCTTTGATTTTGAAGGGTGATTTCGGGGGGTGGGACTCTTTGGGAGAAGAATACTGCTTCAGTCTTGGAGGTATTAATTGCGATTTTCCAAACGGAGAACCAAATTTCAAGGTGAGCTAAGTGTTCGTTGATGTTTGCAGTTAATGCGTTTAGATTTCTGTGTCTGCTCAATATTGCTGTATCGTCTGCATACATGCAAATCATGGTGTTAGTATTTTTAAGTTATATCGTTAACGTAGAGATTAAAAAGTATCGGGCCAAGGATTGAACCTTGAGCTATTCCGGCCTGGATAGGTTTGTTTTGGGAAAGCGTGCGGTTAATTTTGACAGAGAAGGTTCTGTCTCTGATATAAGTATTTAGAAGCATGATAAGTGGGGGAGGGATTTTATAAGTTATAAGTTTAAAGAACAGGCCAGTGTGCCAAACTCTATCAAAAGCTTTTTGAATGTCAAGGAAGACTGCAGCTGTGCATTGGTTATTATTGTTTCCCTTTTCCCTTTAAAAAACTCTACAACACGTAGGAGTTGATGAGTTGTGGAGAGACGAGGACGGAACCCGTGCTGCTCCGGGAAATTTGATGTTTTTTTTCTAAGAAGTCATTTAGCCTAGCTTGCATGACTTGTTCGGCTATTTTGGAGAGGACAGGAAGCAAGGAAATTGGTCTGTAAGATTCAGCAGACCTAGGGTTTTTCCTAGGTTTTAAAATAGGGATCACACACACAACTGCAGTTTTCCATGCATTTGGGAAATATCTTAGTTAAGAATATTATTAATTATGTTAGTGAGTTTGAAAATAGTTAGCAAGGGAGGTTTTAATCATTTTATTTGTAACACCATCTCTTCCCGGCTTTTCTTAATTTTAATCTTTTTTAAAATAGGTAATTACTTCGAGGAAGAGCAGGAGAGAATCAGTATTATTAATATTAGTAGTAAGGTATGCATCAACAATATTTGTGATGATTTCGTCTTTGTGTGGGTTCTGAATGTCGTTTAATTTAAATTGACTCTCGAGCGAATTTGCAATTATATCAGTTTTGTTTGTGTCGCTGAGAGCGGTGCCGTTAGGGCCATTTAGGGTGAGATCGGGGGGGCCTTTTTCCTGAACGCTTTGCAGTTCCCCAAAGGGAGCCGTCCTCAGCATCCAGGAAGTAAGGTGGTCCTCCCATACTTGTTGTCTGTAATGAAATACTTTTCTTTTAATAGTGTTTTGGAGTCTGTTAAGTTCAGTTTTGTGTTGTGGGTGTCTAGTGAATTGCCATAATTTTCTGGCTCTATTTCTTTCTTTGAATAGGTTTTTGAGCTCACCCTGTACAAATGGAAGTTCCGAGTGGGTCTCAGGCTTGGAGGCAGTATCGTGTGCGGTGAGAATCTCACTAGTGAGATCTCTGACTTGGGACTCAATCTCCTGGGTTGAACTGGTCTTCGGTAAAAAGCAATTTTCAGTATTTGCTAGAGTATTTGTAAAAATACTCCAGGTAGTATTGAGTTGAGGTGGAGGGAGTTCGAATTTAGCTGTTCTGGGGAAGTGTAGCTTGACCGGATTATGGTCAGAGCTGAGTTCGGAGATTGAGTCAATGGTGCAAGGCCAGTTCAGGTTTTTAATGAGGGCATAATCAATAATTGAAGCTGAAGCAGTACCGAATCTAGTAGGGGTGGAGGGTGAGAGAGAAGAAGCTTAAACCATAAGTTTCTCCTCACTGCCATTGGTCTCCTTCAGCTCAGATTTTCCAAGGGGAGGAGCTATGAGAAGGTTGAGAAGCTATACCACTGATCGGAGATCGCTTTAAAGGACGGAAGGTAGTAATGAGAGATGAAATACATACAGATTCACTTTTGCTGCCATGATACATTTCTATGCTATCAATTAACAAGAGAACAGAAATTTTGCGTAGTTGATTCGAAAGTAAAGCAGAAAAACATTGGTGCACTAAATGTGTGTTCGTGTGGCCATTTATATTAAAATGAATGAAGTAATTTTTACCGAGTGAGTAATAAATCTCATGAAAAAAAAAAAATCTATTGAAATATATATACATAAATATAATGAATAGTAAAAAAGTTTAAGAGTTAATTAAAGTACCCCTTTTTATATGATCCAAAAATAGAAACTAAAATTTAATTGGAGTTGAAACATTGTCTATATTTTAAAGATTAATAAAAAAGAATTACAATTTTTTAAAAAGAAAACTGGTGTACAAAATGGTTGGCAAAATCTGTGAAAACTGTTTCTCCAAAGAATATCAGAAGTTCCATATTTTTGGGGGGCTTTTGGGAAGGAAAGATAGTGGTGATCTAGTGCTGCTTTTTGTCATTTGGCATAAGCCTGGTAAGTGAATGACGTAAGATGACAGAATTCGGTGAGTGAATATAAACCTCCCACTATTCAGGTACACGAGGGCTTTTGGTAACGAACCTCGAAATTTTGAACCATGGTTAAGTGACGAGGTTGATACCTGAGCTGGCACCCCATCTCCTAACTTCCACACCACACCCACGGGAAGACGTTTGAGCTCTCGACAGATTTAACGTGCATCACATCCCTACACGGCGGGTCTTTAGCGGTATCGGCTTCAACTCATGACATGCCTGTCATGATCCGATACCTTAACCACTGGGCTACCGCAGGCCAGAAAAGGCCGGCTGGCCGCAGGTTGAGTATCACTGCTCTACACCAAGGGTGTAAAACTCGAAGGCCATCTTGGGCCAAACAAACAAGTTTTAACTTTTTTTAAAAAAATCAATATTCATATAAATGTAGGTTTATTTCGAATAATACATTATAATAAACAAAAACAAAAGAACAAGAAAAATTTAATATTGACCTCCTGACACTTGACACCTTTTTTCTGCTACTATCTTTCCTATTTCGGGGAATTTTCTAAGATTTTATTATATACTATTGTGTGAGCCGATATATTGGCTGGTTTACCATTTGCTCCCCTAGCTAATTGGCCGTTGGCAGCCTTCTAAGTAACCTTTGAACAGAGCGGGACCGAGAAGTTACTTTGACTGTTTTTTCAACATTTTTATTTATGATGAGCATATAAATGTATTTATTACTCCTCATTTGAAATTAAGTCCTCAGTTTTGTAATTACTTCTTCACCATGATTCTGAAATCATTCATCTTGTCAATTTTAGAACGATTTTCCCGATGTGAAATTCGAACTATAAAGAACGATACACTTTTTAAATGTATGTAATGCTTCTCTATATGTGGGGGAATAATATGATTAAAAAACACTATCTTTTTGAAATACACTACTCAGGTTCTTGTTTTTCATTGTAATAGTGCTTATATCGAAAAATTAAGGAGATATTCTAGTCTAGAGGCATACATTTTAGGCATTTTATTACGTGCAAATAAAAAGAAATATCTCTATCAGTCATTAATTTACCACATATTTATTAATGTTTGAAGAATACAAGTAAAAAATAGAGTGAAAAAATTAAAAATGTTACAGGAGATGAAGAGTGCGGTTTCTCAAAAGAATGTGCGATGCGGGGTGTATACTACGCCATTGTTTAAGATAGATGGTAGTGAAAAGAGGAAAAATTTTAATATTGACACTTTTTCAGCATGCTGTACACTCGGTAGCCGACAATAAGAGAGGAGCATATATCCTTTCGCAGCTGAATTGGGTGGCCGGCGTGTCAGGGTTCGAAACTAGTACAGCTGAAGACACACCGTGTAGAGAGGCGATGCACGTTAAATCAGTCGAGAGGTCAAGCGTCCTCCGATGGTGTGGTGCTGAAGTTAGGTATAGAAGTGGTGCCAGTCCTCGTCACTTGGCTGAAGACACTCTCTTACTAGACATAGAGTGAGTGATTATTAACGTCGCACTGTTCAGCTACATGAGGGCTTTTGGCAACGGACTTCGTAATTTTGAACCACGGCCAAGTGACGAGGGCGACACCTGAGCTGCACCTTCCTCTCCTATCTACCACCAAACCACAACTGGAGATAGTTTAAGCTCTAGACAAATTTAACTTGCATCGCTCCCCTACAAGGTGGGTCTTTAGTGGTACTGGGCTCGAACTCATGACATGCCAGCAACGATCCGATACCTTGACCAATAGGCTACCACCACCAAGCGTTAGACGCAGAGGCGAGGAGTTATGACAAAGCTTCAGAGTTAAGTGAATAAATATTATAACGTTATCCCATCCAGAGCTCGTGTAGCTGAACAGTGCGACGTTAATATTCACTCACTCACTCACCCATCCAGAGCTATTTGTAAGAATTTTAAGAGTTTTTATAAGAATTAAATTTATATAAGAGAATTCAAGAAATAAAGAATTAAACCAAATATGATTAATATGTGATGAAAAATAAAAATATTGTATTTAATTAAATTACCACTTCCTGCATGAAGCCTAAAAACCCCTGTTTGGCCTAACATGCGTTGTTTATATTCACTCACTCCCCCTGTATGAGCCAAGAATAGAAACAAAAATAAAATGGAGTCGAAATCTTTAAAAATTTATTTAATTAAATAAATATTTTTAAAGAAAACTATCGTACGAAAATTTGCAAAAATTGGGAAAATTGATTTTTCAAAAAATATGAGTTAGTTCCGCACTTTTCAGCATTAGGAAAGGAAGATAGTTTCAGTCAGATTGAATAGAAATTCATTTGAGATTTGAAGTAATCTGTTATAAAAAAAGAGTTTATTTTATTATTAATTTTTTTTTACTTTTAAAATCAAGAATTGGGGGTCAATTGCAAGATCTTCATTTCTTATAAACTGCACTGGAGTTGACTGGATATGTATGGCATAAGTTAATGTGACGTCTAAAATAAGCCCAGAGTACTTGAGTTCAGTGGCAAAGGGTGATAAAAATGCAGGAATTAATGGAGTTTCCTCTACACCGTTTCTTTGTGAAGAGAAAACAAGAACTTTTCATTGAACTTCCTTCATTAATGAATGAGCAAAGGCTGTAACCTCGGATTCACTTTTGTAATCTCTTGATAATTTTGAGATTATATACAAATGTTACGAGTAATTACGTTTGTATCGTTTGCCCCCCATCCCTAATTGGCCGTTGGCAGCCTTTGAAATATCATTTATGTACAGATTGAATAGAGTGGAGGGCCACGGTAGCCCATTCGTCAAGGTATCGGATCTTGGCAGGCATATCATGAGTTCGAGCCCAGTACAATTAAGGCCCCGCTGTGTAGAGGAGCGATGCAGGTTAAATCTGTCGAGCTCAAACGTCCTTCCGTTGGTGTGATGTGGCAGTAGTTAGGAGAAAGAGGTGTCGCCCTCGTCACGTGACAATGGTTCAAAAGCACGAGGTCCGTCGCTGAAAAACCTCGTGTAGCTGAACAGTGTGTGTGACGCTAATATTCCCTCATTCATTGAACAGAGAGGTTTCGAGAAGTGATTTGGATTGATTGAATATTAACGTCGCACTTTTCAGCTACATGAGGACCTTTGGAGAAGGACCACGTAAATTTGAACCATTGTCAAGTGACGTGGACGACACCTGAGCTGGCACCCCCTTTTCCTAACTACCACACTACATAAACGTGAGGATGTTTCAGCTCTCGACAGATTTAAAGTGCATCGGTGCCCTACACGGCGGGTCTTTAGTGGAACTGAGCTCGTACTCGTGACAAGGCAAGCCACGATCCGATATCTATGCCACTCGGTTACCGCGACCACGAAGTGATTTGCAATCTTACTTTTGAGTATTTTACTTTTGATAAATGATATTTTTGGTTCTTACTCAGGGGCCGTATCACTTATACGGGCAATCCAGCTACTCGGGTTGAAATTTTTGCAAGTAAAACTCGTGAAATTTTAGCAATAGTCCCATTAACAAATTTTCCTTTATCATAAATATAATCCCCCAACAAAGAAATTTTGAAGCAGTGCCCACTTGGGTCTAGCTATGCCAGTGTACTTATCGTAACCGTATAGGCGACATTAAATGAAACGAAGCATATGTTTGCCAATTCAGCACTTTCGACACATGCGAAATGGGGTTGCCAACTTGGCGAGTTATCTTAAACGTTAGTATTGTTGCGATAAAACGGAAGTGACCTATTTTTTTAGGTTGTTCACATCGCTTTAATAACGAGTGCGCGATGCTCAAAAAATCACCATTTAGATTAAATTTGAATCACAAGGAAATATATTCACTACACTTCATTTAAATTAAGGCTTTCGTAACCAAAACTTCATCACGACTCTTAAATTATTTCTCTCGCCAATTTTTCTGCATAAGAGAATTCGATCAATAAAAATCAATAGAGTTTTTTGTATTGACATATATTATATTGCTTCTCTCTATGTGGGTGTAATATGATAAAAAAGCACCTTTTTGCTTTAAATCCATTGTTTTATGGGTTTTTATATATCAATGCTTATATCAAATTAAATCATATCGCATATTTCTCTATAAAAATATAGTCGGGTTTGAGTTAAAATTATATTAACATTGAAAGATGAAATTTCACGAAGGCAATTGATCTTGTAATTCTTAACCATCGGCAAGAGACGAGGACGACACCCAAACTGTCAGGAACACACTTCTAATTTCTACACCTATGGGAGAAACTTAACGTTGATCGGCCCTCACTTTAGAGCGGACCTTTAGAGGTTTTGAACTCGAAATCTTGACATGGAAGCGCGAGTCCGAGGCCATAACCACTAGGCTACCGCGGCCTCCTGATAAAGTGTCGGAGTTCCTTCTTTGTTTTTATTTGCGGGCTAATAGACGTCAAAATGCGGATTTGGCGAAATAAACCGCTTAAGATGAGTGCCACTTGTGTGCAGTCATTTAACAAAGAGGAATACATGGAGAGGATCATAATTTCTGTATGCAACTATTTAAAAAAGGAATGTCTTCATCTTATATAAATGAAGATAAACTTTGAGACTCCCGAGATATTTTCTGCAAAATCTTTGCATATGTCTAAATTATTTTTATAAATAAAACAATTGTTCAAGATCACTTTTGTGTTTCTCCTAATATTTCAATATTTCTTTCTGTGTGAATCTTTCTTGTAAAATTAATGTATATCAAAAAGTGCTATGCTTTTGAAATTATACATAGAAGAAATATGCATTAAAATTTGTACAAATTATTTTAGTGTTTGTTGTTAAAATATCTTGCTTCCAAACTGTATTTGAATTTTGTGGTATTTATAATTCCGTGTGATGGTTGGGTTTAATGTTCTATGGCAGGGATGTCCAACACAAAATGACCTACGGGCCATTTCGGAAAAACATTACAATATCGCGGGCCGCACATAAAAATATGTACCTTTATATCAGATTTGGAAACAAAAAACATTTATTGGAGTGAAAATTTAAAACAGAATGAATGTGTTCTTTATTTTTTATGTATACAAACATAGATAATATAATGTTTATATAATATAATAAAGAAATGATCAAAAAATGCTTAAAATATTTCTAGTTGGCATTTTCTTGAAAAATACGGTGTTCCTATTGAATTGATCTCTCATTACTCATTGTTGAAATTTTATAGTGCTTTCATTCGCAAACGATTAAGTATATACATTGTCCTTTATTTTAACTCTGTCCCGAATATTTTTCTAAAACTTTAAAAATCATCTCTGACAGCCTCTTGCTTTTTGGGCACTCCAAACAGAAAAGGAGAAAACGAAAGTAGCACACATAGAGAATCATGAATGAAAGTAAAGAATATGCATAATGCAATTCGAAATTCATTAAAAAAGTAATTTACTATAGGAAAATCAACTGTAACTGTTTGATAAAATATAAATCTATTTTAATCTAAAGGCCATTTCTATTTTCAAATAGGATTTTTTTTAAAACAAGAACAGGCAAACACATTGTGTGTTTATATATATATATATATATATATATATACATTTCCCCTTAAATAAATTTCAAAATGAAAAAAAAACTTTAAAAAAATCTGATATTTTAAAATTTCAAAAGAGTCGGCGGGCCTAGTGTTGGACACCCCTGTTCTATGGTCTTTTATAATTCAATTAGACATACTTCAGATTTTATTCATGCGTTTGTTATTTTATTGTGTAAACTCTGGTATCAGAAACATTCTTATACACTACATAAAGAAAATATCAGAAATACATGTACGAATCAATATTTTTGTAAGATTCATATTTCCCAAAAGGATTTTTAAAGAATGCGTCGAAGTAAGAAAGTTTAGTATCTGCTGTCTGGAGCATTGCGAGTGATATAAAAACAATTTGTATCATCAGGTTACATATTCTAAAACAGACAGAGAGAAAGAGAAAATCCATTCGATGAGTGAATATAAATAATTATTTTTATCATTAGCACTTATTTAAGATACAGATTAAAGGTAAAAAATCTTGCGATAGCGCGATTTTGTGAATATTAACGTTGCACTATTCAGCTGCTCGTAGACTTTTGGCAACGGACCTCGTAATTTTCAACCATGGTCAAGTGACGATGACTACATCTGAACTGGCACCTCCCTTCCTAATTTCTGCACCACTCCACAGGTGGCTATTTAAAATAGATATATTTAATGGGCTTCGGCTCTACGCACTGCAGGTCTTCAGCGGAACGAGGATCGAACTCATGACACGCATATCACGAGTCCGTCACTTTGACTACTTGGCTGCCGCGGGCACTTGATACAGTGTAAATGTTTATTAACGGCGCCCTATAAAGACAACACGCGGGTTTTTGGCAACGAACCTCGTAACTTTAAACCACCGTCAAGTGACGAGATTGACACTCGAGTTTGCACTCTATTTTCTCACCATGCCAACGTAAGGACTTTGAGATAAGTTAGAATTTAATGAGCATCAACCCCTCTACACGGCAGAGTTTCATTGCAAACAAGATTCGAAACTGTGATTCGACATCGCTAGCTACGTGTTTGTGACTATGACCACAACGTTACTGCGGCCAGTTAGTTTCATGTCGAAACAAGAACTATCTTCCGACCTTCATGGAATCCTTTTGTAGGACCCTGTGTTTTACGCTACTCCATTACTCAATGAAACATTACACAAAAAAGTATAGAACTTTTGAGTCTGAAAATATTTTACTGGTTTAAGTGCCACTTTCCCACAATGGACTTGCAAGCTGCTGTACACAATTGGTTATGTTCACGAACTCTATAAAGGTGTGAGTTGAGTTTGACCCTGTTGCAAATGAAGACCCATCACGTAGGGGGTTGATGTACGTTTTATATTCTTCTATCGTATATTTTTAAAGATATGTGGATGGCATGGAAGACAACCGTGTGGGAAAATGGCGACGCCGGCACCCATTCTAGACACTGCAATCACTAACTGTACGTTACAACTTAAGTTAAAAACTAATCCACATTCTATCGGAGGATAAGGCGTTGGCCAAGTCTCCATTTTTACAGTGATCATCACACTGTACTGAACTGAACTGAACATTCCGGAGTCGGCTGTTTCAATGGGAGTGATGAATCCCGTTTTCGAAACACGATACTGACGCGGTTAGAGTAATTATAACTTCATGTATGTATCTGAAAGTTTAATTCTGGTAAAATAAATAATTTGTAACTTATTATTAATCATTAAAATATCTTATGGATGAGATATCGATGAACATTTTGCAAAATTTTTATTTTTCACAAAAGCGAACAGAGAATTGGCAAAGTACCTTAGAATTGATGGCGGCTTAGATTCTAGTAAATACAGTAACTTCCTTTCTTAAAAGGTATAATGCAGTGCTTCTCAAACTTTCGATATACATGACCCACTATTCAATCATCATTTCCATCGCAGTCCCCTCCATACAATAACAATTTATTGAATTCAATAACACTATACTTTGATACTAAAGCTACAATACGACTTTAACCTAATATGTGCCACCGACGTATATAAACGTCTCGCTCAGTCAAAGTATTAATTTTTTGGACGTATATATACGTCTTTCCGAAGAACGATCTTTTTTGTGCACTATTATCCATAAAATTATTCCGAAGGCTTTGAAATACAATAAAAGGACCTTGACAAGGATTGCGAAGATTAACTTATTTCAGAGGATTTGCTTATTTATTCTTTTTCTCCCCTCCCCTCCCCCAAAGAAACATAACATAGAGGCGTCTACGTGGAAAACGGTTGGCATTGGAGAGTGAATCGCGGAACTTTTAATCGGCAGTTAAGGAATTAATTATAAACCGTACAAATAATCAAGATAAATGTTAATAAAAATCCATGGGGGCACTGATAATTATCAAATTTGTTTTTAACTTAGTATTGTTAAATTAATCATAAAATACATTGTACAGCACTGATACATTTATAAGTGTATTATATCAGTGTAAAAAGTATTTGGAAGTATTTTTTTGTTTAGTTTCAGTAAATTAATTTTTTAAATAATCTTTTGTTTTTGATTTTTCAATATGCTCGCGCCCCCCTCGTAGGGTTATCACGACCCCCAAGGGGGCGCGCCCCAGTTTGAGAAACACTGGTATAATGCTATATTTCCTATATTTCAGTGTCTTTATATTAAAACAAAAATGCCCAGAACATTAAATCTTCAAAATAATGCCCAATTTTTAAATATATTTCATAAGAATAGCCTTAAATATAGTCTTTAGAACAAGGATAGTTCAAAGCTAACTCCCTCGTTCAAATACAATTTTATGATGTCTTACAATAAGGATTATGAATATAGCTTAAAACAAGCTTTAACTCAAAGAGATTACTCACTTTGGATGTTATATATTAAAAATATTCAAAAGGCAAACAATGCAATCTGATGACAAGTTCAGATTAAAATTTCAAAAACTGTGAAATTGAAAAAAAAAATTTTAAAAAAATTTCTTTAAATCCCATTTGCTTAGAAAATTTGCTGTACTTTGAAAAAACATTTCATGAAAATTTACATCTAATTAACAAATTAGTTATGTTAAAACAATTTAAGTCAAATCAATTAGTGTAAATTATATATAAAAAGTTAGGACTTGAATAATTGATTCTAAATAATTCACATTAAATATATCCAAATGGAAAACAGTGTTTTCCCGTCTAGTAAGTAAAACGGCCCTAAAAACTTTTAGCTGGACTTTATATTTCTGATGATACGTACTTCAAGGAATGTCGCAATCGAAGGGCTTGAATATTACATCTGAAACAAACAAGAAAGAAATTTAAATTACATTTATATTACACCAAATGAAAACAATTTTGAGTCAACAATATTTTGTGTTTATAGGAGCCAAAAATTTATATTATTAACAGGAGGAGAAGTTGACAATGAAGTAGGGGATAAAAAGAGAATCGGAAAGGACAAATTACCAGATAATATAATGTAGATGAATCTATGGATTGTGAAACATATTCCACGTGAAGCAGTGACAGAAAGGGAGAAAGATAAAACAAAATGTTCACTATAAAATGTAATCACTTTCTAACAAGGTATTGCTAGTATATTTTGAGATTTATGGTAACCGCGGAATATATTATAATACTTTTCACTGTAAATCTCAATTACATTTTTCATTCAGTAAACAGTTTCTAAAGGCCAAATTTTGAACAAACAAATTTTCTTTAGAATCAAATTGATAAGCTCTTAAACGTTTTTATTTTTACATTTAATAAACACATTTAGATGATTTTAATAAACATGTATATATTTAATGTTGATAGATTAATCTTTGCTAAATTATTCATCAATTTATAATATCACTTGACAAATAATTAAAAATAAAAGGGAGGGGAAACAAAAGGTGTTAAAAAAACGATGAAATGAATTTACTATAACTTTTACTTTTCTTAAATATTTATTTGATTCATTAAATAATGACTTCAAATAAAAACTAATAGTCTTTTCATTAAATCACCTTATTCTATAATAATAAAGAACCATAATTAGTATACCTTTAACATTCCAATCGGAAAAAATAAAAAAACTCTTGTATTCCTTCGTAAAATTTATAAATTATTTCCAGTTTTGATAATTTTAATGTGAAATAGGAACTGAAATTAAAAATGCTAAAGCACTACATCTACATAAAATGACTTGTAAAAACTAAGTTCCAAGAGAGTTAATTTTAAGCAGATTGCTTTCATAAATATCAAACAACTTACTATTCAAAGAAAAATATCACCTGCAGCTGCAGTTTTTGTCACAAAAAAATTCATTTACGCACATCTGCTTATAGGGTTTAACAAGATCTTCGACAGTTAGAAATAACAGTAAATTTGAAATAAATCTACAAATTTGAATATTAGACCTTGATGGTTGGGCTAATAGGAATTTTCAACGGGGGTCCAAGGCTCAAGAATCCACCATTTTCGTATCATGCTTTCGAATTCCCAGCATATTTTTTGATTTTGTAGATTTTCCAGAACAAAAAAGTTAAAATATAATTATTAAATAAATTAGCAGTAATTAATAAAATTATTAGTAGCAAATATTTAAATTTTACGTACTATGTACATAGGATTATAATTAGTCGGGAAAAAAGTTATAGTGGATACAGACCCGGGGAAACTATTAACCTAAACAATATTACTATAAATAATCTAAAAGTATTTTAATCTATATTTTAATAATATATCTATAATGTTTTAGGAAAAACTCAAAAAGCTTACCTATTTGTTCAACGCTAGGCACATTAAATCTGCTGCTAACTGCAAATTAGTTTTCATGAACAATTTCCATTCACTGGTTTTGAAGATGCCTCTGTGATTCAAAATAAACTTTTCCGTGCTTGATTTCAAATCTTCGTCGTGGTGCATATCCGACAGAATCAAGAGATCCAGAGCATTGTCCAAGGAGAGGTTGTCCTTCAAGAAGGAAGAACACTCACTCTTCAGACTGAGAATCTCGTACTTGTCGGCGGCAGCGTACAAATTGCAGGCACTGTCCCACAGGAGGTCCGGCATCGTGGCAGTGTATATGTACAGCAACATTCTTTGGACAGTGTCGTCGTCCAAATCTTCGATATAAACACTTCCAGTACTTTTTTCTTTCATGTCGCTGGTGAACATTTTCCTAAACACTAGAGAACGGGCACTTAGGATGAATTTATGGGCGGGAAATGATCCGGTTTCTGTCTTCAGTTTCGTGTCACAGAACAAGTTCTCCTTGTATGAAGATTCCAGATTCTCTTTCAGAGTTCTTGTTGAGTCTACAGGCATCTTTACATTTTCTTCCTGGATCGAAGGACACCCCCAGCAAATCTTTTCTACAAAATTAAACGGATGTAAGTCGAAGGGAATATCATACTCGAAACACAATTGAAGAACATCGTTCTGGAGATAAAGACTCTCTTTCTTCATCACCTCTTCCTTTGAGATGGCTAATGTAAATAATGCAGTTTTTATCATTTCAGTGAAGGTGAATTCATCATTCAGACATTGTATTCTATGTCCAGAAGTATCTACAAGGTCTATGCGAAAAGTTGAGAATTGTAACGTCCGATTTTGAGTACAGATTTCAACATGAATTAATGTTTCACTATTTTCTATACGACTAGGAAAGAACCTCAGTGTCATCATGGATTCATTTGCTGAAAATTTGCTCTCCTGAAAAGAACTGAATTTTTCTATATTCCAGAGAAATGACCACCTTTGGAGTATTGTCCCACTCCGACCGAACAAATGTCCATTCCTTGTGATTCTTTCGTTCAGATCCCATATTCTGCAACGAGCTGTTAGGACATCTCCTGGGAGATAATCCTTTTTTCTTTTTTTACAAACTTCTTCACGTTCCACGAATTCTTCGAAACCCCATCTCTGTCCAGATTTAAAATCATTCACTTGGAGACGTTTCGATACTAGAACTGAAGCGTCCACTGCAATGAAAGAAAGTTGGAAATCTATATTATACACTGTATCACTGATATTTGAACGGTGGGAGTAGAGATAAAAAGAGATGAAATCCTTGCTTTTGATATCAAATCCTTTAGGGTATAGTTCTAAGCTGAAGTAGATGGGATCATTTATTCCCTTAGCAAACGTAGGAGTGGAAATTCTTTCACTGTTCTTCCGCCCGCAATAACGGAAGTTTTCAATGAACCACGTGAAAGTGAGTCCGTCTTCTTTACAGATACCTTTGCAATCCATTTTTCCAAAATTTCTCTAAATCGACTTTAATTAACGAATGAATGAAACTTATTGAGAGGCGGGAAGTCTACTTTCAAAGAAATGAATCACCTCAAATTTTTCTAATAACTCTGTCTTATCTCGTTCAGCGTTAATGGAAGGACCAACTTACAGCAGAGGGTGTTGATATTAACGAACCGTTTCTTCACGTCACGGGGATATGTATCTATAAAAGACCCTCCATCCCCTATCTGAAATTGTATTTTTGCGCTAACAAATGGGAGTCCTGAATGGTAGTAGCTGACTGATTATTTCTCAGACCTTTGAACAAGCGAATACACTCCTCTAATTTCGTATTTAAACTTGTAGATGTTGCCATAAAAGGGTGTTGAAGTCACAAGGAGGAAGTGAAAAAACTGAGAAGTTATACACAGCGATTTTATTTTTTCCTCCTCCGTTATTTGATTTTTTTTTTTTACAAATTTCACTTTGCATGAACAACGAATAAAATTATTCGGAAAACCTTCATTTAGATTATTTAGAAATCAATAGGATATATGAATTTGTCCATCACGTCTGAAACGAAATTCACACTTTTCAAGACTTCTGTATTTTAACTAAATTTTTTTTCACACTCCTAAACCATTCTTCAGACCAATGTTCATAAATTGATTTCTTTATTTTATGATAAAAGAAATTGACTTTAATAAATTGGCGACGAACTTCATAATTTTAAATTACGGGCAAATGACGAGAATGACACCTGAGCTGGTACACCTCCTCTACTAACCCACACTACACGAACGGGAGAACAATAAGAGAAGAAGAACCTGACATTTCATAAGATGTTTTCGGAGGAAACTTCAATTGGGACTTAAATATTTCTCGTTATTCTCAGTAGGTTTTGTGATTTTCACAAAGTATTTAAAATATTAAGTAGCCTCTTCTGTTTAAGTATTAAAAATAACTAGTTTTCTAAAAAAAAATATTGAGTAAATATGGGTAGAGGTAGTGAATGAGTATTAACGTTGCACCGTTCAGCTACACGACGGCTTTTGGCGACTGACCTCGTAATTTTGAACCATCTTCAAGTGTGGTGAACGACACCTGTGCTAAAACCACCTCTCCTAACTACCACACCACACCCTCGGGAGAACTTTTGAGCTCTCGACAAACTTAACGTGCATCGCTCCCCTACATGGTGGGTATTAAATGGTACTGGGCTCCAACTCATGACAAGCCAGCCACGATCCGATTGATTGATTGATTGAATATTAACGTCGCACTGTTAAGCTGCACGAGGGCTTTTGGCGACGGACCACGTAATTTTGAACCATGGTCAAGTGACGTGGACGACACCTGAGCTGGCACCCCCTCCTTACCACACCACACCAACGGGAGGACGTTTCAGCTCTCGACAGATTTAACGTGCATCGCTGCCCTACACGGCGGGTTTTAGGGGTAGCCACGATCCGATACCTTGATCATTAGGCTAACGCGACCAGGGAAATATGGCTAATTTTTCTCAAAATCTAGCACATTATTGGTTGTTAAAATCTTGCGTACAAAATAAATTGAAATATTATGCTCTGTAGTTACATTTTATGATTTGGTTTTTATTAGGTCATTTTCACAATAAAATAGTATTTCAAATAACTCACACATGCAGTGAAAACCGTTTACTACGGAACTGTGAGGGAACTGAAATATTTTTTCGTGTTGAAAGAATTTCTTTTGTTCTAGGATATTTCATAGGAAAATCATATTTACAAAATTTTATTTATTAGACTGCAATTTATTTCGTAGATATGTATATAAGAAGCCCATAGGCTGAGGGGTAGTGCATCGTGCCTTTCGCACCACAGGTACGAGGTTCAAACCCCATGATATGCAAGGTCCCTCAGCCTTCATCCCTTCAATAGGTCAATAAATGAGTACAAAGCTTGTTTGGGAATTTAACACTGGGGAATTTGCGTCAGACTGACCACCTGACTGGTACATCTGGTCATGCACCTCAGGGCCCAATGTCACATATATTGAGATGGGCACAATGGTGTTGACCCTTATGCGCTGTTACGACACTGAGTTAAATTAAGTTAAAATATGTATGTGTTTAATAAAACTCACTGAAAGAAGAAGCATTCATAATGAAATTCAACACAAAATTTTCAAGGTCTTGAAAACGAAACATTTTTTGAGTTTTCGGAAAATAATCTAATGCTTTTTTTAGCATCAAATTGTCAACTCGTATTTCGATATCGTCATTTTGTTATTCATTTCACCATTGGAATGTGCGTCTAAATAACTTCGCATACTTTCAAAATGTTCCTCTTTTTGGATGACGTGGAATCAGGAATAGCATTATTCGTCTCATTTCGCTGTCAGAATTTGAATCAATGATATTTTTTAACCTTGAAACAAATTCTAATATGCCTTTATTTGCATAATTGGAACTGTACACACATTATGATCCCCTACTTCAATGGATTCTTCCGAAGTTGATTCTGCACTGACTGGTGTTTTCCGTATTTTGTTCATTCCCAGAAAGGATATCTTTTCGTGTTAAGTTATTTTTGTGTGTGTTTCGTGTCAAGAAAAAAAAATGCATGAAAATACATAAGAGTTTGTCGGGAATTTGTATTGTTTCGTGTTAAACGATATTATGTCTTAAATGTGTTCCCGTTAAATGTACGATACTGTATATGATTCTAATTTGATTGTCTTACACTATCTGAGATACGTGGTCACCGAGTGGTCATGATCGCAAACTATCGGTCGTTGTTTCTCCGCGAGCCTTGATGTCAATCAACATCCAATGTGTAGAGGGACGGAAGCATGTTAAATTTATCGAGGCTAGAAGTTTACACGCTAGTGTGGTGTGTAAAATAAGAGTAAAGTCCAAGCTGAAATTTTGTGTCCGCGGCGAGTAATTGAATATTAACGTCGCACTATTTAGCTACACGAGGGCTTTTGGCGACGGACCACGTAATTTTGAACCATGGTCAAGTGACGTGGACGGCACCTAAGCGGGCACTTCCCTCTCCTAACTACCACACCACACCAACGGGAGGACTTTTGAGTTCGAACTCATGACATGCCAGCCATGATCCGATAACTTGACCACTGGACTACCGCAGCCCTACTCCGAGTTCTGGATCATGACCAGTAAGCTCTCCCGCTGCCATCGACGTTCATTTGGAATTAGCATGCTGCAGATTTCTGCCGTGTAGGATAACGTAACGTAGTGTTGTATGTCGTAACTTAGAATTCAATATAAACACATAAGTATATATAGTCGGTATAATTTATTTTAATCTTGGGGATTTGAACCCAAATTGTATAGGAGCTACGGTAGCCCTGTGGTCAAGGTATAGGATCATGGCAGGTATGTTACGAGTTCAAGAACGATACCACTAAAGACCCGCCGTGTAGGGGAGCAATGCATGTTAAATCTGTCAAGAGCTCAAACGTTCTCTCGTTGGTGTGGTAGTTAGGAGAGGGTGCCAGCTCAAGTGTCGTCTTTGTCACTTGACCATGGTTCAAAATTACGAGATCAGTCACCAAAAGCTCTCGTGTAGCTGAACACTTGCGACGTTAATATTCACTCCCCTAAATTGTAAAATTATAAATAGTAAAACATTTTCTCCAAATAACAATGTTTCTGTGTGTATATGCAATCAATAATATTATTTAAAAAAAATAAACCAGTCCTCCGAACATTATATTGCATTCAACAATTTTTATTTTAGTTTTTATTTATTTATTTATTAAGAACTGTTTTAAAAATTGGAAGTTATTGTGTCAAATGGCTTAAGAACATTTCGGTAAGAAGAGTAAAGAATTGAAAACGTGCGAAAATTTGAGGTAATCATTTAATATATATCGGCTGAATTTTTTTTAATTTTTTTTATCTCTTATAAGAAAATGTAAAGGCCCAGTGGTTGTGAGTGGTAGTGTACCGCGCTTCCACGTCTCAGGTCTTGGGTCAAAACCCGGGCTGCGCATGGTCGACTCGGCTTTTCATCCCTTCTGTGGGGCGATAAATGAGCACACCAAGTTTGCTTGCAACTAAACACTGAGGGCTTCACATCAAACTGGGCCGCGTTAGCCGAGTGGTATAGGTATCAGATCGTGGCTTTCTTTGTCACGAGTTCGATCCCAGTACCACTAAAGACCCGCCGTGTAGGGCAGCGATGCACGTTAAATCTGTCGAGACCTGAAACGACCTCCCATTGGTGTGGTGTGGTAGTTAGGAGAGGGGGGTGGCAGCTCAGGTGTCGTCCACGTCACTTGACCATGGTTCAAAATGACGTGATCCGTCGCCAAAAGCCCTCGTGTATCTGAACAGTGCGACGTTAATATTCAATCAATCAATCAACTGACTACCTAACCAGAACATCTGCTCATGCATCTCAGTGCCAAAGGTCACGTCAACTGATATGGGCACAGTAGGCCTTGTGTGCTGTTGCGTCACTTCACGCGAATACTAAAGCTCCAACATATACACAATTCCCACAATCTGCATAATCGCGTTCTCTTCTTTACTTGGTTGGAAGGAATTTCCATTCTGGCCCCAAAGATTTCGCAAGAGGTTTTAATAGAAGACGCGGTTAAAGCCCCGTTACAAAAGCCTTTTGTGGATAAAATACAATTTGAAGGGGGGGTCAATTACAAATTTAATTTTATGTGTTATTGTTATGACACTATACAAATATTATTTAAATATCAAGCTATGCAGAAGCATGAACAGTCGGAATTATATTCAAAAATTATGATTCCTGAAGACAATTATTTTCGGATTCTTTTTTGTTATCACTTTTATTTAAATCACTTGCTTTAAAAAATTGTGTTACATTCTGGAAGAATGCTTACTAAACAATTACGCTATCCATCTTAGATCTTATTCAATTATCAAAGCATTAATGCTAAAAATATTATTAAATCAATCATTATAATTAATTATCAAACTCCTATTTCAAAAATTATAACACTAAACAAATAATTCAAATTAAATCTAAAATGTAAGAAACATTTTTTCTTCTCTTGAGTAAAAACGCTTTTAGCTGGAACTGTCGCCATTTTTTTTACAGTACATAGGTTGTGTCAAGGGATATCTCTGTTCTTGGAGGGCTTGCAGGTTCAATCTGAAAAGAACAAAATAGGTTTAAATTAAATTCGTACTACGCACAAAAAGAATACAGATTAGAGTTAACAGTATTTTTGTATTTATACGAGCCAAAATTATATTATTAACACAGGATGGAGGAACAAATCTCTATTTTGGAATGAATGTAAAATGGCTTGAATAGGCGAAAGTGCCAATAATAAATAAAGCATGTTAAACATGCTTTAGATTAGTGCTTCCTTTACCTCTATGTTGCCGCGGACCGGTCAACGATTAATAATTTTACCCGCGGCCCACTGAGGGGACGTTGATTGTTTTTATTTTAAATTGTTTTGATTTAATAACTTTAATTGTATTTTAGTATGCATTCACAATAAAATGCTACTACCCCAAAAGAACATGAAAAGTCACATAAATCCGACAGGAAAACACCACAGTAAACAATAGAAATAGTTTAATGTTCCTTGACCGATCGACCACGCCTTGGGTACCACAGCTCTAGATTAGTCCTTCCAAAATTTACTTCCTTTTTTTACCAAACATTTGGCCCTACCCTCAAGTGATATAAATATTTCTATGCATTCAACAAAAATCATAAATTTAAATTTGTAATCTCAAATGGTAAATGTCGACGTAAAAATTTCATACTTAACCTAGTTATTTCATGAAATAGCCAGTTATTTTATGAAATAACTAGTTGTAGACCGTTAAATGAAAAATTAGCAAATTCAAAGTTTTTTTCATGAATTAATTGATCATAAACAGCTAAAATCTCTAGGAGAAAAAAACATTTTATCCCTATTGCGGTTAATTGACAAATAATGAAGAAAAGCAGATGATATAATTTATATTTACTCATATTTGCTAAGCCGAAAGGGAAAAAAGATATGTTTCAGAAATAGTTATATTTAAAATATTATTAAAAATACATGCTGAGAAGAAAAACTATTGCTTCACAAAAACATTGTGCAGAATTTTTTTAACAAAAATGTAAGAAAAATATTAATTTAAATTTTATTAAATATTTTTATTTTACTTTTCATTAATAATTAGAGCAAGGATTGATGATGACAAGGATGACACTTTGAATTGTATTGCATATTGTTTTTGAAACAAACACATTTTTACTATTACTCATTTTTTACTCGAATACTTTTTAGATCCATGTCCAGTGCCGCTACTTTGAGTTGTTACAACAGATCGAAGCGTTGTATCAGTATTCCGAATTTCTTCAATTTAAATTAATTTTCGCTAACATATACATCGTGCTAAAAGAAAACAAAGCTACAAACTACTTATATGTATGTGTATGAGTTTTCTTGAATGAATTTACGTGATTATACCCAGGTTCGATTTGACTAGTGTTAGACAGGAAATGATACAAACAATATGCATGAACAAGAAAAAAATCAATATTAATAACTAGTTTAGAACCACTATTGCGGAAAGAACCGAAATGATGAACAAAATACATCATATTTTAAATGTATTTTAAAACCACACTATGCGGAAAGAAGGGCGAACAAAGTTACAAATTTATTCGACATGGCGTAACGTATACTCCCAGCGTGGGTCCAAGGCTCTAAGGAGTCTAAAGTCTGACTGACGCTTAATACGTAAGAACCAGCTTGGGATCCTAAACCTGGCTTTGCAGGGAGGGTGGGGGCAACATTTTCCGTTGCGCCACTGATTGCAGATACGAGTAGATAGGAAATACTGAAACAGGAAAATAGCTTATTATGAATCATATTGATATTAAAAATAAAATGATCAAAAAGACAAAGCTACCTGTGTAGACCTTTTATGGTAAGATTTTTCATTGAACTTGATTTTCAAGTAACAGCTAGAAAAATAAAAATATAAATTTTCAATAAGTAAAGCTCTCAACACCATACAGAAGGAAAGAATTTAGGGGAATTCCCCACAAATTTGAAATTTCAGCTGATTTGACATGATTACACGTATGTTGCAACTTTTTATATTTATATCTTAAATGCAGGAGAAATTATGGCAAGTTCGGCTTATTTTCTGTTCAGGGTCCGACGGCCCTCCTGAGCTTGAGGGCCCCGGTGCACACAGCCGCCTAGCCCATTGTTCGCTACGCCACTGCTGAGATCTAGAAAAACTTTCTAAACTCAAAATTGTCTGACAAAGTGCAGCTAGAATAGGTCCAAGGAACTTACGAGTTCCGTATTTTATACTTTAAAAGATTGATCTTTAATAATCGTTGTTCTATAGAATATCCCATTAAACCGTAGAATTGAATAATTTTAAACAGTTTAACTGAATTATCTAGTTTTTTCATGAAATACCTAATTATTCTATAAAATAACGATTTCACACTTTAACGGTAACATATATACCCTAAAATGCCACTGAATTAAGGCCTAGTAATGAGTTGAGCCTCATCTGGCCTTCATAATGGCTCACTCGGCAAGGCATAGATTCAACAAGTTTCCGGAAACGTTTCAAAGAAATGACTTGCCAAATATTAGATAAAGCTGTCCTTAATTTCAGTGTTCTCCAGTCCTCGGTCCGTGGACCGGTACCGGTCCATGGATCAAATACTACCGGTCCCATAAGAAACAAACTATTCCCCTTTTATTTACTGGGCATATTTTTCTTGGGTTTGGGCTACTTTTTATGAAAAACACTTTATATCACATGTTAAATCATTTAATTCATTTTTTGGTCCTGCTCTATATTTTTCTGAAATCATGATTAAGTACAATTAAATTAAAATTTTTGAATCAAAACAGTCTTAAATATTAACAATCAACGTCCTCCCCCTCAGCGGGCCGCGAGGAAAAATTAACAAAGGTTGATTGGTTCGCGGCCATTAAGATGTTGGGGAACACTGCATAATTCTGTAAGGGTCTTTGGTGCTTTGTAATGGCCTTTCACGCCTTGTTCCAAAACATCCCAAAGATGCTCAATAGGATTTAGGTCTGGGCTTCTATGTGGTCAATTTATGCCAGAAAAGTCAGAGGAATGCTCATCCGACCAGACAGTAGCCAAACGGGACTTGTGACGAGTACAGTTGTCTTGCTGCAAAATTCCATTTCTGGGTGGATAAAATAACAGCATAAACGGATGGAGGTGCTCCCCCAGCAACTCTACGTACCAAATTGCATTGAGGGAGGTTGGAACACACACAAAGATCTGTATCCTTACGATCAAAAAGTTTTTTTATCAACATAATGAAGGAATACAGTCGGGCCTAGATTTAACAAATCCATCGGGACCGAACAGTTTGTTCGTTATTTCGGGGTGCAAACAATTTTTTTTACACATATACCTTTTGGAAATTCTATAATAAGCAACTACAAAAAGAACATCCATAGTTATAAATTACATGCTTCTTATTCTGCAGCAAAAGAACTATTAGCAAACCAATAAGCACCACGCAGTTCAAACGAAAATTAAAAATAAGTATCGATTGATAGAGCTTTGACAATCTTTTTGATCCCTGACTCGAAAAAGGTCTTTTCTCGAATCTAAGCAGAGAAGAAAATACTGCTTCATGTACAACTTAACGCATGAGGTAATCATTAGAAAATGTAACAGATTTGATAAGAGAATCGTCATCAATATTATCATCAGGTTCACTAATCATTGGCTCTGAAATCATGATTTTTTTGGGCAAAGATAGACAGTCCGATCGAAAATAACTATCTTAAAATCTTAAAATATCCCATGTATTGGGGAGTAGATTGAGATAATGAGATTTCCTGTCGTATTCAAAACTCACACGACAGGTTGCTTTCGTGACTCATATTCACCTTTAAAGTCTGATAATGGGATGCATCTTTTCCCGTCGAAATTTGCTGCTGACAAAAAATATGTTTCGGACAAAAAAGATGTCAATTTTAAGAAAAATCCAATTTTTTTCTAATACAAACTTTTTTTTAAAAAAATACAGTTGCTGAAATTATACAATTCAGGGTTTTTTATTCATTAAATAGGGAGTTTAACCTTCAATTAAATCGGGGAAAGAGAATTCGCCAAATCTGGGTTTGTTAAATCGGGGTCCGACTGTATATTTGAAAATGAATTTGATAAAAGGATTCCCGCGCGATAGGAGAAATTGTTAGATAATATAATCTAGCTGAACCTGTATATTGTGCAAGATATTCAACTTGATAAGGTGTTAGATACAAAACAGGATATAATCAATCTTACTTTCAGGATTATTTTTGTATTTTATATATATATATATTTGTTTCTATTTACTATTAAATAACAACCGAGAATAAAAGTAATAACTTTTTAATTCAACTTTCTTATTCTAATAAAGTACAAAAATTTCTATATCATTTTCACTACAATTGGAAAAAATAACTGCCGTAACATTTATTTTTCATAAAATGCAAATTGTAATTTTCAACTTTTAAATATATATACACTTTTATGAAATAGACTCAACTGCACCTGGTTGAAACATTATCTCTTTGTACAAGGAATTGTAAAAACGAAGTTAATTTTAGACCATTTACTTTCATTCATATCACACCCTTACATGTGTATTCAAAGAAAAATATTGGTGCTAGACTGATATCTCGGGCACACACCAAGTTGTTGTATATGTTTGCCAAGATGGGCGATAATATTACAATATGGTTACCTTCATATTTTTGCAGTTTTTGGAATATTGCAAGTTTTCAGTACTTTTTAATTGATATTCATTATTAATTTAAATATATATTACGTAATTATATAATATAACATAAAAATACAATTAATTTAATATGTAATCATAATATTCATTATTTAAATAATTGTTCTAATTATTTATAAATATTATTACTACATATATGTTAATTATTTATAATTTTTTTATTTACAATTATTATATTGTTTGAATCTTTTATAATTATTAATATATGTTATTTATTTAAATTATTACGTTATATGAGCATTCTTATGTATAATTTTTATATTACAATACGATGATTATTCTTTATAATTACTATTAAATTATATTATATTTTTATTATATGTAATAACTTATTAAATCATACTATATGAATATTATGTATAATTACTGTTAAATTAATTTTATGCTGCATATTATTAGTACGTTACTTTTTATTATATTATCTTGTCATTCATTACTTTGATTGATCTTGGTAATTCTCAATCTCCTCCTATTTTCTTCTTTTGAAATGTATTCCAATGTATTTTAAAACAATTCTTTAAAATTATCTTCCTGAAAATTTGAAACCACTAGGCCGCCGTCTTGGATTCCATTCCAGCGACAACAAGCACTGCTTAGCGGGATTCCCTCTTCGCGCCAAACAGAGCTTGGCGCCTTTCCCCGTGATACAAAACTAGTTCCAAAATATCAACAGATGTAGTTTTTCCTGTCAAAAAATTTTATATCCACATCTGCTTAAATGTATGATAATATTCAGTTTCGTGTCTCACAGCAGATTCTCTTTGTATAAAGATCCCAGATTCTCTTTCCAGAGTTCTTTGTTGAGTCTACGGGCATCTTTTTTTAAGTCCATACCTTTTTTCGTTACATTTTCTTCCTGGATCGAAGGACACCCTCATCAATTTTTTTCTATTTTCTTCAACTCGATGCCAAATGCAAGATAGCACTTGCAACACACTTGCAGAACATCGTTCGGGAGATACCGATTCTTGTTTTTCATCAACTCTTCCTTTGATAAGTTTAATGTTATATAAATAATGCAATTCTTATATTTTCAGTGAGCGTAAATTTATTTTTGAGACATTCTTTTTCATCTCCAGAAGAATCTACAAGATGTATGCGAAAAGCTAATTGTTATGTCCCATAGTGAGCTCAGACTTCAGCATGAATGCTTTACCATTTTGTCCACGACGAGGAAAGAAATTAAATGTCATCAAGGATTCATTTGCTGAAGTTGAGGCGATTTCGCATATGCTTTCCTGAAAAGAGCCGAATTTTTCCATATTCTTGGAAAATGACCTCCTTCGGACTTATGCCTGATTCCAAACTAAACAATGTCCATTCCATGCGATTCTTTCGTTTAGATCCCACATTCTGCAACGAACTGTCAGGACGTCTCCTGGAAGATAATCCTTCATTCTAATGTTGAAAACTTCATGCTTCACGAATTCATCGGAAACAACCCATCTCTGTCCAGCTTTAAAATCATTCACTTGTAGACGTTTCGATACTAGAACTGAACCGTCAACTGTAATGAAAGAAAGTTCTAAATCTATATTACACGCTATAACTTTGAACGGTGGGAGTAGAGATAAAAAGAGATAAAATCCTTGCTTTCGATATCAAATCCTTTAGGGTATAGTTCTAAGCTCAAGCAGATGGCATCATTTTTTTTCACTTAGCAAATTTGGTACTGCAAATGCTTTCACCGTTCTTCCGCCCGCAGTAACGGAAGTTTTCAAAGACCCACGTGAAAGTGAGTCCGTCATTTTTACAGATAACTTTGCAATCCATTTTCCAAAATTTCTCAAAATTCACGTTCATTATTGAATGAAACTGATTAAGAAAGGGGAAGTCGACATTCAAAAAAATGAATTGCCTCAAAAGTTTCTGATAACTCTGTCTTTATACCGTTTAGCGTTAATGGAAGGACCGACTTCCAGCAGAAGGTGTTGATAGTAACGGACTGATTATTTCTCAGACCTTTGAACAAGCGAATACTCCTACAATTTCGTATTTAAACTGGGAGACTGTGCCATAAGAGGGCGTTGAAGTCGCACGAAGGAGGTAAAAAAACTGGGTGGTTATATACAGCGATTTAAAATTTTCCCCTCCTCTCTTATTTGATTTTTTTTACAAAATTTTCACTTTGCATAAACAACGAATACAATGTTCGGAAAACCGCCATTTAGATTTATAATTCAATAGGAAAAATGAATTTGTCAATGACACCTCAAACGAAATTCAGACTTTTCTAGACTTCCGTATTTTAACTAAATTTATCCCACTCCTAAACCATTCTTCAGACCAATTTTCTAAAATAGATTTCTTCATTTTATGATAAAGGAAATGACTTTAATAAATTGGCAACGAACTTCGTAATTTTGAATTACGGACAAATGACGAGAATGACACCTGAGCTGGTACACCTCCTCTACTAACCCATACAACGCGAACGGGAGAACAATAAGGGAAGAACCTAACCATTCTAATATGTTTTCGGGGCAAACTTCAAATGGGATCTTAATTATTTCTCGTTGTTCCAAGTAGGTTTTGAGATTTTCAAAGTATTTAGAACATTAAGTAGCCTCTTCTGTTGTAATAATGAAAATAATTATTTAAAAAAAAATATTGAGAAAATGAAGGTAGAGGGAGTGAATAAATATTAACGTCACACTTTTCAGCTGCACGAAGGCTTTGGGCGACGGACCTCGTAATTTTGTACCATGGTTAAGTGACGTTCATGACACCTGAGCTGGCACCCATTCTTATAACTACCACACCATCGGGAGGACGTTTGAGCTCTCGAACAGATTTAACATGCATCGCTCCCCTAGACGGCGGGTCTTTAGTGGTACTGGGTTTGAACTCATGACATGCCTGCCATGATCCGATACCTTGACCAAAAGGCTACCGCAGTCCTGTTTCACATTAAAAAATGCACTCTTAATACATTCGCCGATACCTAGCTTGTCAAATAATTTCAAAATAATTTATGTTTTTGTTGGAATTTCATCTATTTCGTTTTCCAAAATTTCACCTAAGATATAGATTTGAGTTTAGCTTGTTGAGAAGTGGTCAGGTTATATCAGGCTTTGAACCAGTAAATACAGAATCATATTCTACTTTGTTCACGAATGTGGTAACACCAGTGTCGGGTTCATTTTAAATTGAAAATTTTAGGATAGTTTTAAAAAGAAATTTTTTTAGAAATATTAGTACAAGACGTTTACAATTTAGCACCAATTAGAAAAGGCAGTTTTTCACCATTTAGATGTACTTTTTTAAAAGAAAAAAATGAACTTTTCTTGGTATTTAATAGGATGAAAAATCCAGAACATAAATTGAAAGCAGAAATTTTAAGACTGAACAGTTTCTCAGTTTGCATAATTTTATCGTAATTTTTGTATTTACTATTCATAATTCACAGCAATACAAATAAAAGTTATAAATAAAGTTATAAATTTTAAAATATTGTTCCTCAAGTTTCTTACACCATTACTTAACCACTTGCGCTGGCAAAAAAATATATGTATATAACCGACTTGTGTAACCTAAAGGTTCAGTATAACTCGCTGGGAGGCCTCACGCAGTGTGCGATGCCTCAGAGAAATCGGAAAAAGATTTGTACTTTCTAAACTATTTTATTGCTAACCTAGAACTTTTTATCGTCGGTTTCGGAGTGGAAAAATTATTTCATCAAAGTCACTATCACTACCATCGTGTTTCTTTTCTATTTGTCGAAATGATGTCGTTAACGTCACTTTTGCTTTCCATTTTAGAATGTGAGTTAAATGTTTATAACTGTACGCTATGCAGTGCACTGATGATCTGTACGCTGACAACAATTCCACCCGACGTGCCACGATTCTGTGACAAAAGATTATGTGCATGGCACGTCTTTCCAGCGCAAGTGGTTAAACGCCTTTTGAATTTTTTCTTTAAATGAGTTCAATTCTTCTGACGAACAGAGTATTAACTCTATAATACTTTGAAAATTCAATTCATTAATTCATAGCCAGGAAGAATACAAATAAAGATTAATCTAAACTCTGCACATAATTTTAAGCATGAAATTTAACCACACATTAAGAAGAGTTTAATGTTTTTAAGGCTAAGAATAACAGAAATGGAAGAGATTTTGTTATTTTAATTTGATGATACAGAATCAGATAATATGTATAATATGGGCATAACATTTTATTTAACAAGGTAATAGGAAAAATCTAGTTCTCTATTGACAGTGCGTATGACCATCCCCGCTAAAAAACAAACCAGAAAAAGAAGTGTTTTAAATGTTTCTTGTTTTCTGTATAATAACGACTGTGAACGAAACCGACAAAAACATTTCATTCGATGTACTTACTTTAACAAAGGACTAAATATAATAAAAAATTATTTCGAAAATAAATCTATATTGATCTGTCAAATACAAAAGTTGGCTAAAATAACAAATATTTAATGTTAATTATTTATGTATGATTTGTGGAAAGTGATTAATTCAAAATTTTTTAAAGCAATATATCTATGCTAAAAATTATAACAATGATATTATAAGAGAAAAACGGCATTTTCTTTCTTTGCCATACTGCATTATATATCCTCAAAGAATATTATTAGAAGTAGAATCAATTTTTTTCAGACAAAGAATCACAATAAATAATCTGGCTTTATTTATATCTAATTAAAATTGAAAGAGTAAAAAATTAGAGCGTAAATATTAGTCCATTACTTGGAATATTTTAAGACTAAAGTCTGTATATAAATATGTATCTTTTTTTCTGATCTTTCTTAATTGAGTGCAAACTATAAAAACCGGAAAACTAATGAAATAAAATTAATTTAATTTAAATCTGCTGATTAGTTTATTTCCATTAAACGTAACTAGTGTAGTATATTAATTCAGATACAACGTTGGGTTAGCGTGTTAACACAATTTGCTGTAAACAATTTTACCATACGGTGTATAAAAATATTTTCCATTTATACTTAATAGAGAGAGATATATTGAAAATATCTATAATAACATCTTTAACGTTTTTAAGAAAAACACAAAAAGCTTACTTATTCTTCCAGCGTTTGGTACATTAAATCAGCCGCTAACTGCAAATTCGTTTTCATGAGAAGTTTCCATTCATTGGTTTTGAAGATGCCTCTGTGATTCAAAATAAACTTTTCCGTGCTTGATTTCAAATCTTCGTCGTGGTGCATATCCGACAGAATCAAGAGATCCAGAGCATTGTCCGAGGAGAGGTTATCCTTCAAGAAGGAAGAACACTCACTCTTCAGACTGAGAATCTCGTACTTGTCGGCGGCAGCGTACAAATTGCACGCACTGTCCCACAGGAGGTCCGGCATCGTGGCAGTGTATATGTACAGCAACATTCTTTGGACAGTGTCGTCGTCCAAATCTTCGATATAAACACTTCCAGTACTTTTTTCTTTCATGTCGCTGGTGAACATTTTCCTAAACGCTAGAGAACGGGCACTTAGGATGTTTTTATGGGCCGGAAACGATCCGGTTTTCGTCTTCAACTCCGTGTCACACAGCAGATTCTCTTTGTATAAAGATCCCAGATTCTCTTTCAGAGTTCTTGTTGAGTCTACATGCATCTTTTTTGATTCCACACCTTTTTTCGTTACATTTTCTTCCTGGATAGAAGGACACCCATAGCAAATCTTTTCTAAATCTAGCGGCAAAAGAGAGTACAAAGGAAAAACACACTCGCAATACAATTGCAGAACATCGTTCGGGAGATACAGATTCTTGTTCTTCATCAAATCTTCCTTTGAGAACGTTAAAGTATATAATGCAGTTTTAATATGTTCATCATACGTGAATTCGTCATTGAGACATTTTTTGCAATCTCCGGAAGAGTCTACAATATGTAAGCGAAAAGATGAGAAATGAGAAAATGAGAATCTTTGGTCGTCAGCACGGACTTCGACACGAATGATTGTTTCACTATTCTGTCCCTCGGTAGGAAAGAATTTTAATATTATCATGCATCGATCTCCATAACGCGAGTCGATTTCGCACATGCTTTCCTGAAAAGAGCTGAATTGCTCTATATTCCAGAGAAAAGACCTCCTCTGCACTCCTATTCGACTCCGAGCGAACCAATGGCCATCCCTTGCGATGATTTCGTCTAGAACCCATATTCTGCAACGAGCTGTTAGGACGTCTCCGGGGAGATAATCCTCCCTTCTAATGTTGAAAACTTCTTCACGCCTCACGAATTCATCAAAACCCCAATTCTCCCCAGGTTTAAAATCGTTTGCATGTATACGTTTCGATACTAGAACTGAACCGTCAACTGCAATGAACGACAGTTCGAAACCTATATCACGCACTACATTTGAACGGTGGCAGTAGAGATGAAAAGAAATAAAGTCTTTGCAGTTGTCATTAAATCCTTTAGGGTATAGTAGTACGTACCACTGCATGCTGCCAATTTTCTTACCAAACTTGAGACTGTTAATGCTTTCACCGTTCTTCTTTCCGCAAAAGCTGAAATCTTCTATAAACCACGTAAGAGTGAGTCCATCTTTACAGATACCTCTACAATCCATTTTCATAAATTTCTCCAAATCCTCGTTAATTTTTGAGGTTTTCGAGAAATGAAATAGACGTTCCAAAATTTAGTTAGAGAACTTCGGTGTTATCTGGTTCAGCAATAAAGGAAGGAAAGCTTTACCGTAGAAGGTGTTAATAGTAACGCACCGATTATTTCTCAGACCTTTGAACAAGCGAATACTCCTTCAATTTCGTATTTAAACTGGGAAGATGTTGCCATAAGAGGGTGTGGAAGTTTCAAGGAGAGGTTGAAAACTAAGTGGTTATACAGAGAGATTTTAATTTTCCCTCCTCCCTTGTTTGATTTTTGCTTACAAGATTTCCCCTTTGCATAAATAACGAAAATAATGTTCGAAAAACCGCCATTTAGATTGTTTATAAATCAATAGAAAAAATGAATTTGTCAATGACACCTCAAAAGAAATTTAGACTTTTCTAGACTTACGTGTTTTAACTAAATCATTATCACACTCCAAAAACCATTCTTCAGTCCAATTTTCTGAAATGGATTTCTTCAGCTTACGATAAAGGAAATTGGCTTTAATGCATTGGTGACGAACTTCATAATTAGAATGCCGCACAAATGACGAGAATGACACCTGAGCTGGGACATCTCCCCCTACTAACCCACACCACGCGAACCGGAGAACAATAAGTGTAGAAGAACCTGACAATTCATAAAATGTTTTCCGAGCACACTTCAATGGGGTCTTAATTATTTCTCGTTATTCTCAGTAGGTTTTGTGATTTTCAAAGTATTTAAAATATTAAGTAGCCTCTTCTATTGTTAGTATTAAAAAAAAAACTAGTTTTCAAAAAAAATATTGAGTAAATATGGGTAGAGGTAGTGAATGAGTATTAACGTTGCACCGTTCAGCTACACGACGGCTTTTGGCGACTGACCTCGTAATTTTGAACCATCTTCAAGTGACGTGGACGACACCTGAGCTGACACCCCTCTCTAACTACCACACCACACCATCGGGAGCACTTTGAGCTCTCGACAAATTTAACGTGCATCGCTCCCATACATGGCAGGTCTTTAATGCTACAGGGCTGGAACTCACATGACACGCCAGCCACGATCCAATTGCTTGATTAGGCTAACTTGGGCACAGAAATATGGCTAATTTTTCTCAAAATATTGCGCATTATTGTTGTTAAAATCTTGTTTACAAAATTAATTGAAATATTATTCTCTGTAGTTACATTTTGTGATTTGGCCTATTAGGTCTGTTCACAATATATAATATATTGTTTCAAATAACTCATACAGTGAAAAACGCTTAACACGGAACTGAGAGAGCTGAAATATTTTTTCGTGTTGAAAGAATTTCTTGTTAAAGGCTATTGCATATAACAAATCATATTTAAAAATTATCCTTATTAGTTCATTTTATTTTCGTAGATGTGTATATAAGAAGCCCAGTGGCTGAATGGTACTGCATAGCGCCTTCCACACCACTGGTCCGAGGTTCAAACCCCAGGCTATACAAGGTCGACTCAGCCTTTCATCCCTTCAATAGGTCAATAAATGAGTAGCAAGCTTGTTTGGGAATTCAACACTGGGGGATTTGCGTCAGACTGAGAGAGAGACAACCTGACTGGTACAACTGGTCATGCACCTCAGGGCCCAATGTCACATATATTGAGATGGGCACAGTGGGTGTTGACCCTTATGCGCTGTTACGACACTGAGTTAAATTAAGTTAAAATATGCATGTGTTTAATAAAACTCACTCTAGAAAGAAGAATCATTCATAATGAAATTCAACACAAAATTTTCAAGGTTTTGAGAGAAAACGAAACATTTATTGAGTTTTCGGAAAATAATCTAATGCATTTTTTAGCATCAAATTGTCAACTCGTATTTCGATGTCGTCATTTTGTTATTCATTTCACCATTGGAATGTGCGTCAAAATAACTTCGCATACTTTCAAAATGTTCCTCTTTTCGGATGACGTGGAATCAGGAATAGCAATACTCATCTCATTTTCGCCCGTCAGAATCTGAATCAATGATATTTTTTCACCTTGGAACAAATTCTAAAATGTCTTGATTTGCCATAATTGGGACTGTACACACATTATCATTCCCTACTGCAATGAATTCTTTCGATGCTGAACTTGCGTGACTGGTGTTTTCTGTATTTTGTTCATGAACAGAAAAGATATCTTTTTATGTTAAGTTATTTTTGTTTCGTGTCAAGAGGGAAAAAATGAATGAAAATACATAATAGTTTGTCGGGGCTTTTTATTGTTTCGTGTTAACCGATATTACGTCTTAAGCGTGTTCCCGTTAAATGTACGATAATGTATATGATTCTAATTTGATTGTCTTACACTATCTGAGATACGTGGTCACCGAGTGGTCATGATCGCAAACTATCGGTCAATGTTTCTCGCGAGCCTTGATGTCAATCAACATCCAATGTTTAGAAGGATGGAAGCATGTTAAATCTATCGAGGCTATAGAAGTTTACACGTTAGTGTGGTGTGTAAAGTAAAAGTGAAGTGCAAGCTGAAGTTTTGTGGCCGCGGTAGCCTAGTGGTCAATGTAACGGATCGTGGCTGGCATGTCACGAGTTCGAGCCCAGTACCACTAAAGATTCACCGTGTAGGGGCATGATGCACGTTACAAATGGTGACAGCTCAAACGTCCTCCCGTTGGTGTGGTGTGGTAGTTAAGAGAGAGAGTGGTGCCAGTTCAGGTGTTATCCTCGTCACTAGGCCATGGTTCAAAATTACGAGGTTCGTCGCCAAAAGCCCTCTTGTAGCTGAACAATGCGACGTTAATATTCACTCACTCGCGAGCTGAAGTGTCATCCTCTTTTGCTGGACCATTGTTTAAAATAAAGGCCGTATCACACGTATACGTTTCAAGCAATTTTTCGTCCAATTCGTGCAATTTTTCCTCATTTGCCATAGCAACGGCTTTCGAACAATTTCTTGCTAGTGAGCTCTAGAAATTGTACGAAATTAAAATTTTTTTAAAATTCCAGCCAATATGATTCTTTGTCTACAACGCGAAAACAAGATGGCTGCCTCGATTTCATCACGCGTTTGCTCATCGTCGATGTTTTTGATGAAGTGGAATGGGATTATGGAGAGCTTTTTATTTGATGAGGTTGAAAAGAGCTCCCATATCTGTGGAATCCGAGGCATCCTCATTTTACGAAGAGGCTGAAAAAAAAATTGGATTTCAACAGATCGCCATTGGGATGAACGAGAGGTGGCCGGCATTCTCCCCAGAATTTTTCCCCGACCCCAAAGGAAAGGGTTGAAATTTTTTTAACAATCCCTTTTTTTCTTTTACTTTCTTGTCAAACTATTAGTGAACTTCCTTTTTTTTTTTAATTTTTTAGAAATAATATATGTATTTTTTGTTCTGTGGGGCGGTTTCCCTTTTGTTTTTGATAAAATTTCCCCAGGTTACCCCTTAAAACTGGTTTTGGCGTGAACAATAATCTAAAACAACTTATATGTATTGAAAGTCTATAAAGTCGTAATACAGATTTTTTCTTATTCGTTTTATTTGTTATGCTTTTTGAATTATGCTGGCAGTTTTTTTGCGAAGTGTTTCATTTTAACCACCTGCGTTTGATTTTTTTTATTAATTTTGGAGAAAAAATGTTTTAAATATTACCCTATACATGTTTGTGTGTGTATGTTTTATATAAATTCTAAAAGGTTTACTTTTCCCATAATAGTAATTTAAAAAAAAGGCAATTAATAAATTTACCAAAAATTACAATTAATAATAAAATATGTAAAAAAAAATATTTTTTTGGGTCAAAAAATTTTGTACAGCTTTCTAGTTACAAGTTACCTTTTCGCTATCCATCCTTTTTTCAAAAGGGGAAAATTTGGTTTAAGGAAGAAAAATTAAAACCAAAATTTTTTCTCACTTATGCCTTTTGGGGATATTATGAGAAAAAAATTCACTAATTTTTATTACCAAAAAAATTTTTAAAAATTTTTAAAATTTTGGGTTTGGGGAAATTTTTTGATAAATAAACCAGCCCTTTTTGCCCACTGGATTTCTCTTAAAAACAAAATGGGGTTAAAATCCTGGGAGGCCCACACCCCGGTTTAAAACAAAAAAGCCCCAAAACCGGGAACGGGTTTGGCGCCAAGCAGAAATCGACAAGGGCCCAAAGTAAATAAAGAGAAAAAAGGTGGATGGGGGTAAGAAATATAAAAAACAATCCCCAGAATTAAACATTTAAAAAAAAAAAAAAATAAAAACAGCATTTCCCTTTCTGCTAAAATCTTTTTTCCAGGTGGGGGTAACAAACAATTTTAAAAAAATTTTCCTGAAGGTCCCATGCTAAGGGGAATGATCGTGTGGGGGCGCCGCCTTTTTTAATTCTGCGGGGGTAATGGTCGGGGCCCCTTTCCAGCCGACTGGCGAAAATTTAAAAGGGCGTTTTTATTGACGACCATGAAACATCTCCGATTTTCATTTAGGACTTCAAACCCCAAAACCGTTTTGTTTCCTTCATACACTATTCAATCAATTCTTTCAAACCCTTTTTTTGCGCCCAATAAAAAAAAAAATTCTAAGATATTTTTAAATTCACCACCCCCCAACCTTTTTCCCCCCGGTTTTCCCCCCAAAAAAAAATGAAATTCGGAAATGCCGGCCCAATAAAATACAAAATTTTCCCGGGAAAGTTAGGTTTATCATTACCCCAGTGTATAAAAGTGGGGGTTGAAAAGATAGCAAAATTACCCCTTAAAAAATAATTTTAAAGGGGTGGGTTGGGCTCTCCTAGGATTAAACCCCAAAGGGGGCGGGGGTTTTTTTAAATTTTTTAAAAATTATCCATGGATCTTGTTTTTCCCTTTTTCTTCTGGAATATTTACTATTTGGGTTTATATAACTATTTAAAAAACCCTATTATAACTATATTAAAGCATTGATCTTCTTTTTCGTTTCCCTTGGGCCCCCCAAGTCCCATAAAAAATTTCCCGGGGGCCCCTTTTCAACACTTTTTAAAAAATACCTTAAAAAAATTTTTTAAAATAGATTAACATATACTGGGTACTGTATGTAAAAAAAAAAAAGTATTGCATTTGGAAACCAGGGTGGAAAAATAACAGAAAATTCAATTATTTACTAATTCAATTAAAAATTCTTACTTTTTTTCAAATTATGCTTTTCCAAAATTTAAAAGAATCTCCCCCCTTTTTACCCCAACGAAAAAATTGTCATTTTTTTAGAAGTGGGGCGGGTCCAAAAATTTTTTTCCCCCAAGTGAAACACTTCGCTCGCCTCCAGTTCCTTGGGGATACTGTTAAAACCCTGATAGTACCCTCAATTTTAGATTATATATGGGTCAAAAATTAATGCGGTCGTTTTTTTTTCCCCGGATTTTATATTTTTTCTTTTCTCGGTTTTACTTTTTTAATTCTTTCTTTGTAAACAGACTCCTTTGGGAATGCCCCAAACGGGGGGATGCTTTTCGGGGGAAATTTTGGGAACTCCTCCCATTCCATGCAGGTTTGGAACGGCCTGGGGGGGGTTTGTCCCCCCCCCCCAACCCCCTCTGTTGTCCCCCCTCAAAACCTCAAGCAAAAAAAAAAAGGGGTTCCCCAACAGTCGGGGAAGCTTTTGAAAGCATAAAAAAAATGCTTAGGGGGCTGTGGGCCAAAAAACAGCCAAGGGAATTTTGCTGTTTTAAAGCCTAAAGGCGCCAAATTTGAAAGCAGCAAGAAACAACCTTCCAAGCTAACAAAACACTCGGTTGAGGTATTAGGAAAAAATATAATTCTTTACCATTGTCCAATATTTTTTTTTTCAAAATTATTTTTATTTTAAGGGGGGGATGATTTTAATAAACATTTTAAAATGGTTATTTATATTAAAAATCGTTTTCATTTTTAGTTCTTAAATAGGTTTTTTGGGGTGAGTTTTTTTCCAAAAAAACATTTTAATTTTTATATCAGCTTTTATATTCATGGTTGACGCTAAAAAATTTTGGACGGCAAAACCCAAAAAAATTTTGTACGTTTACACTTTTGGAAGAAAAAAATTTGGGAAAGTATTCATTATAAATAAAAGTTTTTATGCAGATATAAAGTTTAAAAAATAATAAAAAAAATCCCGTGACATTTTGTAGGCGGGGGAATATTAAATGGTATTTAGAAAGGTTGCTAAAAAACAACTAATAATCTTGAACTTTTTGGGGGAATTAAAAATTTAAAAATTTCAAGGCCCTTAAAATTTCCCCTTTAAAAAGGATTTTTTAAAATATGGAAAAAATAAAAATTTTTTTTTAAAATGATTTAAACCCTCAAACTGAGGCACCTCGGGGGGCCCGGGCCCCTAAAAAACTCACCCAGTATATTGTGAAAAATTTGGGGCAGGGGAAAAAATTGAATTAAAAAAAAAATACGATAGAAAAAGAAAATGTTTCTTTTTTAAAACCCTTTTTTAATTTCTCTACAAAAACGTTTTTTACCCACACACTTTTTCCTGTCAGATTTATTTTTGTTTTGGTCAATTTTTTGAAAAATTATTCTCTATAATACAAGATAAAAATTAATTTCTAATAAAATTTTTTCCCTTTTACATAATATAACATTTTGCTGTTTAAGGCCCCAAAAAAAAAATTAAATTTTATATTAAAATTTATATTTTTTTCTTTTTTTAATTGACTTTTTGTAAAAATTTTAACATTTTGCTTTTACATCTTGATTTTTTAAAGGAGTTTTGTTTTGAGGGCCACAATAAAAAATGTGTATTTCCCCTTAAATGGTTCAACAAAAATGTTTATTAAAAAGTTTTTTAAAAAAACGGTGATAACAAGGGTATTTTTTTTTAAGGGGAAAAAAAAGAAAAACGGACGTGAGGGTTTTTAAACAGGGGTGGGCCTTTTTTAACTTTAAATTGCAATACCAATTTTTGATTCAGAAATACACGGAAAGAATTTTTTTAAAAAATTTGGTTATTTTAAATTTCATGTGGGAAAAAAAAAAGGAAGTCAATAATATAGATTTAGTTTTATTTAAATTTTGCATCTTTTAAAAGATATTTCTTCCAAAAAAAATAAACACCCAAAATAAATTTTTTTGCAAAAATTGAAAAAAAAATTTAAAAATTTTATTTTGTACTTGTTAAAAAAAAAAGAAAAAAATAAAATTCAAGTATTTTTTCTTCATTTTCAGTTAAATAAAAAGAAAAACAAAAAATAAAAATTTATACTTTCATTAATATGTTTTTAATAAAAAAAATTTATTAAAAAAAATTAATGCAATGTATAATTTAATATCTTCTTTTAAGTACAACACCTTCAGCGTTAAAAAATTCAAAAACTGTCCCTGACATCTTTTTGCGTAATTGGATTTTCTTGAATCCCTTTTGGGGGGAAAAAAAGTTGATTAGTGTTTTGCCGCCAGTTTCCCCAATTGAACTCCCTTCAAAATAAAATTCTCTGTCTGCGGTCTTCCGGAATATAATAAATTTTTTTGACCTTTTGGTCAAAAAAAAGGGAAGAACAGGCAGCTAACACAATTAATTTAGTATTTGGCACAGATTTTCAAAATGGGTTTCAAAATACCCCGAAAGGGGCAACTAAAAAGCACCAAAAAGCATTTTTTGGAAAACCCTCCGGCACGGGAAAATTTTATTTTAAAAATTAAAAGGGATTCCTTCCCTTTAAAATTTTGCGGATAGGGTTTCATGATATTTTTGTGGTTTTCAACGGAAAGGACCATCAAAACCACGACAAAGGGGAAATTTTGATGACGATCCTGGTGGGGGGCTTGGGGATATTCATGTTTCCTTTTGTGAAGCACTCAGTTTAGATTTCCCCCCTACTCCTCCATCCTTTGCTCGTCCGTTTGTCCAACATCAACATATAAAAATTTTAAATTTATCTACAAAGGGGGAACAACACGATGCTGAAAAACCCCTTTTGTTGTTCCCCATATTTGCTCCTGAATGGGGTGGGGTTTTTTTTTATGTGCTTCCCCTCCATTGCACCAAGGCACAATGGGAAAATTCCCTTCTTAAAATTCTTCTGCGACCATCTTCCACTTTTATTTTTGGATTCAGGGGCTTGGTTTTGACCCCAAATGGTGAAGGGGGGCTGCACAAACAACTGGGATTATTTGAATGGTATTTTGGGCTATCGGAACTTGATAACTCAAAAGAAAGGGTTGCGTTTCATCTGAATGAATAAAAGAATAATTTTTAAAGCATTTTAAAAATTGAATAATATAAATTTTAAATTTATCTAGAAAAACAAATTTTTTTAAAAAAAGGTACCATTGATACATAAATTAAAATATTTTAAAAACCTGTTGCAAAATATCTAATGTTAACGCTTTTCCCCTCAGGAATTCCTTTTCCCCCGTTGATGTGTTGTTTCCCCCTCGATACTGCAGGAGAAAAAGGCTTTAAAAATCCTCAAAATTGAAAAACCCCTCCATTTGAAAATCTCAAAAACTTTCACTGTCCTATAAATAAAAAAATATTTAATGATTTATAGGGCAAATTAAATTTCAACGATAAATTGTTAATATATAGCCCCTATATAACCATTTAAAAATATTTTCTAAAAAAAGTTGTAATTTTAAGTGCAAAAAAGACTCTAGGGGCTCCCTCCCCTCATTTTTAAATGTTTTTTAAATCAACTATCTTAACACTTTAAACAAAATTATCAGCTAAAAATGTTAAAAGACTTTTTTTTTTTTTTAAAAAAATAAAAAAAACTATCTGAGAGGATATGAAAAAATTTTTAATAAAAAATGGAAATAAATATAGGTACTAATTCAAAATTAAAAGTTTTCCTTTTTTTTGAGTTTTGTTAGATCCTTTACATATATACATAAAAATGTTCATAAAACCATCTTATCATAAAAAAAATATCCAGGTATGAAAAAGTTCAGAAATTATGGTTCCATTTTGGTTTTTAAAAATCTCCAAATTTCCTAGACCATAAATAATAATATTTATTAAAAAAAAAATTTTGGCCTTTTGCATAGGACATCATTTGCCAAAACAACTATATAAAAAATTTTTTTATACCTTCGGTGGCAGCTCATGGAATTTGGGGTTTCCTTTTTCCCCCACTTTTTCAGGTTTTTAAAAGTATTTTTGGTACAAAAGGGGAAACAACCAAAAGAAAGTAGAAAGCTTGGGCTCCACTTTTTCTGTCTATGAGCCGCCCCTATACATAAGTTTACTGAAAAAATAAAGACTTACTTCAAGAGCTAATTCCTTCATTAAATTCCCGCAGCATCCTAATTGTGTTCTCCGTTGCAGCCCCTTTCTCTGCCAAATTTTTTTTTGCTTTCCTTATTTCAATGTCACAAATAGCAGCAAATCCAAGCGCAAGAATCACTTGATCGTCAGACGCCATAACTGTTCTTGACTGTCAATAAAAGCTCGACCGGTATAAAAAAAATAATAATGGACGGTTGTTTCCGAAGCAGAAAAATCGGCGAGTAACATTTCAATGTGGTGAAAGAGCGTGGATGACGTCAGAGCATGTCGTTTTGCTTACGGCAACCCTTCACCCTCAGTAGGACGAAAATTGCTTGAAAAAATTGTACCAAATATCTACGTGTGATACGGCCTTTAGATTAGAATACATGTATAAAATTGCTTTAAGGACATTTTGACAAAAAAAAAAATTATTTAAATACAATATTTTGGCAAAAAATTAACTTAGAATAATCTTTTTTTCAAAATGTTTGTGATATGGTCGTTCTATGGTAACCATATCTTTGATTGTCAGCGTGAATTAGAGGTGTGGGGTTCTTAATATGACTTTATTAAGGTATCCGACTACGTTCGGAACCGTGATTTTTAAAAAACGCATAAATGGATAATTGTCATGATATTTAGTGTCACTTAGATTAGAATACATGTATAAAAATGTTTTAGGACATTTGGACAAAAACTTATTTAAATACAATATTTCGGTAAAAAATTAACTTAGAAAAAAAATTAACTTAAAAAATGCTTCTATTATAATAATATTTTGCCTGTATATAGCTCAGACCTCTCTACATAGACTCAACTAGAATTTTTTAAGAGCTCATATTATTTTCAGAGTTACCACCAATTTAAATAATTATTGACGTTTTTTTTTCTTAAAATTGCTCCCCTCTGTTGTCGTAAAATATGGATAAACCCGCTTCTAAGTTATATATTTCAAAAATTCTAGTTGAGCCTCTGTACAGAGGTCTGAGCTATATACGGGCAAAATATTATTATAATAGAAACATTTTTCACAAAAGGAGAACATTTGGAAAAAAAATTATTCTAAGTTAATTTTTTGCCGAAATATTGTATTTAAATAATTTTTTTTGTCCAAATGTTCTTAAAACAATTTTGTACATGTATTCTAATCTAAGTGACACTAAGTATCATGAAAATTATCCATTTATGCGCTTTTTTAAAATCACGATTCCGAACGTAGTCGGATACCTTAAGAATATAATTTAAATCTCTAATAATTTAGATAAATTTTAGCAAGTGAGAATCTAATAAACCAAACACACAGCAATAGTTAAACCTTATCGCGTAACTTAGACCACTTATCTAAATAATTATATTTTTCGCCTACTTTCAATTCTAATAATATTACGTCCTAATATCAAATAATCAGTCCTACCTTAGTTCAAGCTAAGGTTCTATCACGGTACGAAGCACCTGGGCGCGCGTGCAACGGTATGCACCTTATATCAATGTGTGTGACTGATTATCTCGGTAACTTTATGAAGGCTGTCGATTCACACTCGTATCTTTTCATAACATAACTTTCCCCTAAATTGCCATACCGCTTTGCATTTCACTTCTTGGATTTGGGATTTGGATTGGAAAAGATTTGCTGTTAATCTTGGCCGTCAAAGAACCCAGAGGTTATGTTACAGAAAAAACGCATGCTTCTGCATGAAAAATGCTTCTATTATAATAATATTTTGCCTGTATATAGCTCAGAATTCTCTACAGAGGCTCAACTAGAATTTTTGAAAAATTCACATTATTTTCAGAGTTTATCACCCATTGAAATAATTATCGACGTTTTTTTCTTAAAATTGCTCCCCTCTGTTCTCGTAAAATATGGATAAACCCACTTCTAAGTTATATATTAAAAAATTCTAGTTGAGATTCTGTAGAGAGGTCTGAGCTATACACAGGTAAAATATTATTATAATAGAAACATTTTTGACAAAAGGAGAACATTTTGAAAAAAGGTTATTCTAAGTTAATTTTTTGCCAAAATATTGTATTTAAATAATTTTTTTTTGTCAAAATGTGCTTAAAACAATTTTATACATGTATTCTAAACTAAGTGACGCTAAATATCATCAAAATTATCCATTTATGCGCTTTTGCAAAATCATGGTTCCGAAGGTAGTCGGATACCTTAAACTATTCTGTGAGAGAAATTTTTTAAAAAATCTTGCCTTTTTCTTAAACTTTTGTATGAGATTATTACACTAATACTTTAGAAATACATGGAAATTATTTATAAAACCATCTAGGAGATTTCATTGGAGTGCGATGGCAGATTTTAAACGTTTGCCGTATAAAAATTTAGTTAGACGAACCAGAATAATAATTGCATGGCTTTTTTGCATGGAAAACGAATCACTGTCCAACTCTGCACTCAGAAGAGAGCAGGAAAACTTTGAAGAACAGTCTTAAACGAGATTGAAAAATTAGAAAAAACGATTCACTCTTGGACAGTGGTCCTGTTTTGTTCAACTAGAAAGAATTCTAGCTTTTACAAGATAATAAAAGCAAGAAATATATTTATTTGACTCAAATGTTATAAAGCTGGCTAGGCTTTGAAAACAATTTCTCCAACATAAGCTGAAGCTGAGAGAGCATTTTCTGCCGTCTGATTTTTCATTACAAAACTAAGAAGTAAGCTGAGTGAGATAAAAACATAGATTGCTTATGTTTTTATATAATATAGTTAATATAGCTACACCAAAAATGAATATAAAGTGATTTAACAAGGTATATAAAGTGATTTTCATAAAAAGTAGCCCAAATGCAAGAAAAATATGCCGCAGTAAATAAAATGGAAACAATTTGTTTCTTGTGCGAACCAGTAGTATTTGATCCACGGACCACTACCGATCCGCGGATGGGCTGGAGACCACTGCCGTCGATAAGTTAAATGTAGACACTTAAAGACGAATAGTGGCAGTTTAAGGCTAGTATTGTTTAGGTCGTACGTCTTGTGGTACAGATGGAGTAAAAGATTTTGAGAAGGGCACAAAAGATCTCCATAATAAAGTTCGCCAACCAGTAGCGCACACAGGAATTTTTCAAGGGGGGTCCGGGGTTGAAAGTTCACCATTCTTGTATCATGCTATTTTTGATTTTGTCGATTTTCAGAAACAAAACACAGTAAAAAACTAATTATTGAATAAATAATTAGCATTAATTAATAAAATTAATCATTAATAACAAATATTTAATTAAATTTTACCTATTATATACTTAGAATTATAATCAATCGGAAAAAAATCAAGGGCTTTGGGGTCCGACCCCAGGACCCCCTTGTGTTCGCCGCTGTCGCCAACACATCTTCCGTGAAACCAAGGTAACTTTAAAAAAATCCGTTGGGAAATGTGTTAGAACACCCACAGTACAGTCTGGAATCACCCTGTGACTTCTAGGTCCTTAGGCCACTTACGACAGTATTACGTTCCTATTTGGGCGATGAAGTGAAAGAAGAGTTGGAAAAGACTTCCTCTCTCTCTCTCTCTCTCTCTCCTCCAGAATCAACCACGTTCTTTCTATGGTGAAATATACATTCTACCAAAACGACGGGACCTGTGATACAATCTCCCCATCCCTCAGAGTGATTTCCAATAAAATCATACTTTGTAATGAACTTGTCCACTTTTCATTTGGGCAACCCTTACATATTCCATATAAATTCTTTTTAAATGGTTGGATTAAGAATTTTCTTCAAAAAATAATGAAAATGATATGTATTAAATAAATATTTGTAATATTTGAGGATAAAGAAATTTTTACTCGGCACTTTGAAATATTCTTAAGCCATTTGACACATTTATAACCCCATTCATAAGAGAAAAAAAAAGTAATAAATATGATGAAAAATAAAAATTGTTAAATGAGTATAATATTTATTTTTACTATACCGTGTGAATATTCTTAAAGTTGAGATTTAGAAATGGCTCTATATATATATATAACTTGAAAACTACTGGTCAGAATGATTGGATATTTCACCAAAGAACATTAAAGATGCAATGGAATTTTGTTCGGCGTAGGAAGAGAAAGTGGTTCCAAAATGTGCCGATAGGTGACACTCTCAAAGTGGAGATAAGTAAATTACCAAGAAGTGACGAGCTCATGACAGTCATACTTGCTTTCTGGATACTCCGAACAATACACTCCACATGGATGCCTATTATCGTATCAATTCAAAGCTCCATTATAGAGCCATTGTGTAAAGATGGGTTTCATAATTTTAAACAACGGTCCTGTGAAAGAGGATGAAACTTCAGCTTGCGAGTGAGTGAATATTAACGTCGCACTGTTCAGCTACACGAGGGCTTTTGGCGACGGACCACGTCATTTTAAACCACGGTCAAGTGACAAGGACGACACCTGAGCTGGCATGCATCAGATTATTTTCCCAAACCTTGAAAATTTGTGTTGAATTTCATTATGAATGCTTTTTGTTTCAGTGAGTCTTATTAAACACATGCTTATATATATTTTTTAATTTCATTTAACTCAGTGGCGTAACAGCCCATAAGGGTCAAGACCCACTGTGTCCATCTTAGTATATGTGACTTTGGGCCCACAGTTGCATGAACAGATGTTCCAATCGGGTGGCCAGTCTGACGCAAAGCTCCCAGTGGAAAATTTCTCAAGCAAGCTTGGTACTTATTTATCGACCTATTGAAGAGATGAAAGGCTGAGTCAACCTTGTACAGCCTGGGGTTTGAACCTCGAACCTGTGGTGTGGAAGGCATGATGTACTACCACTCAGCCACTGGGCTTCTTATATACATTGTTGCGAAAGCACTCAAAGAGCGAAGGAGTGATTGACCCGAGGAGGGGTGTGAGCCTAGTTTCTCTTTACTCTGGTGGCAACAGGGGGAGGAAAAGCCCAGCGAGAGGGAGGGAGAATTCTTCTAGATGCGTTTGGGGGAAACAGACGGCCCATTTGCGTGCGGATAATGTTTAAGCTTTTTATGCATCCTTGCAAATTTATAAATGTTTTATTTAAATTGAAAAAACCGTAGCCACATCATTTATTTAGCACTTAGTTTACAGTTGTGAATTTGAGTATTGAACATACATATATACGAAATAAAATGCACTCTCATAAACATAATTTTGTAAATATTTTATTTCTATGTAATAGCCTTTAAAAAGAAATTTTAAAACACGAAAAATATTTACCCCAAAGTTTCGTGTTAAACGATTTTCACTGTATGAGTTATTTGAAATACTATTTTATTGTGAACAGGATCTAATAAACCAAATAAAAAATGTAGAATACAGAGCGGAATATTTCAATTTATTTTGTATAAGCAAGATTTTAACAACCAATAATGTGCATTATTTTGAGAAAAATTAGCCATATTTCCGTAGCCACGTTAGCCTAGTGGTTAAGCTATGGGATCGTTGGTGGCGTGTCATGATGTCGAGTTCTGTACTCCGAAGGACCCGCCGTATAGGAGAGCGATGCACGTTAAATTTGTGTCGAGAGCTCAAACGTCCTACCGAGGGTGTGGTAGTTGTGGTGCCAGCTCAGAAGTGCCTCGCCTATTTAAGGTTCTTTACGTGCCCGGGTCGCTAAAGCCTTCGTGTAATCTCAACAATGCGACGTAAATATTCATTCACTCACTCTACCCATATTTACTTAATATATTTTTGAAAATTTCTTAATTTTAATATAACAGAAGAGGCTACTTAATATTTGAAATACTTTGAAAATCAAAAAACCTACTGAGAGTAACGAGAAATTATTGAGACCCCATTGAAGTGTGCTCAGAAAACATCCTAAGAACTGTCAGGTTCTTCTACACTTATTGTTCTCCCGTTCGCGTGGTGTGGGTTAGTAGAGGAGGCGTACCAGCTCAGATGTCATTCTCGTCATTTTCCCGTAATTCGATATTATGAAGTTCGTCGCCAATGTATTAAAGTGAAATTCCTTTATCGTAGGTTGAAGAAATCCAGTTAAGAAAATTGGTCTGAAGAATGGCTTAGGAGTGTTATAAAGATTTAAGTTAAAATATGGAAGTCTAGAAAAGTTTGACTTTCGTTTGAGGCGTCATTGACACAAATTCATATATCCTATTGATTTCTAAATAATTTAAATGAAGGTTTTCCGAATATTATATTCGTTGTTCATGCAAAGTGAAAATCTTTTTTTAAAAAAAATCAAATAAGGGAAAAAGAAAAAATAAAATCGCTGTGTATAACCAATCAGTTTTTTCGCCTCCTCTTTGCGACTTCAACACTCTCTTATGGCAACGTCTCCCAGTTTAAATACAAAATTGAAGGAGTAAGCACCACTTGTTCAAAAGTTGGAGAAAGAATCGGTCCGTTTCGCCCTGTGCGGTAAGTCGGTCATTCCATTAACGCTAAACGAGATAAGACAGAGGTAGAAAAATTTGAGGTAATTCATTTCTTTACAAGTCGACTTCCCGCCTCTCAATCAGAGTTCCATCCATTCATTAATTAAAGTCGATTTAGAGAAATTTTGCAAAATGGATTGCAAAGGTATCTGTAATGAAGACGGATTCACTTTCACGTGGGTCTTTGAAAACTTCCGTTATTGTGGGCGGAAGAACGGTGTATGCATTTCGAGTCCTACGTTTGCTAATGGAATAAATGATCCCATTTACTTCAGCTTAGAGCTATACCCTAAAGGATTTGATATCAAAAGCAAGGATTTCATCTCGTTTTATCTCTACTCCCACCGTTCAAATATCAGTGAAATAGTGTGTAATATAGATTTCCAACTTTCTTTCATTGCAGTGGACGCTTCAGTTCTAGTATCGAAACGTCTCCAAGTGAATGATTTTAAATCTGGACAGAGATGGGGTTTCGAAGAATTCGTGAAACGTGAAGAAGTTTGCAAAATAAGAAAAAAGGATTATCTCCCAGGAGACGTCCTAACAGCTCGTTGCAGAATATGGGATCTGAACGAAAGAATCGCAAGGAATGGACATTGGTTCGCTCGGAGTCGAACAGTTTTGCAACGGGGGTCATTTCTCTGGAATATAGAAAAATTCAGTTCTTTTCAGGAGAGCAAATTTTCAACAAATGAATCCATGATGACATTGAAGTTCTTTCCTATTCGTGTAGAAAATAGTAAAACATTAATTCATGTTGAAGTCTGTGCTCAAGATCCGAAATTACAATTCTCAACTTTTCGCATATACCTTGTAGGTTCTTCTGGACATAGAGTAGAATGTCTGAATGATGAATTCACCTTCACTGAAATGATAAGAACTGCATTATTTACATTAACCATCTCAAAGGAAGAGGTGATGAAGAAGGGGAATCTTTATCTCCAGAACGATGTTCTGCAATTGTGTTGCGAGTACGATATTACCTTCTACTTGCATCCGTTTAAATTGATAGAAAAGATTTGCTGGGGGTGTCCTTCGATCCAGGAAGAAAGTGTAAATGAAGACAGTTTAAAATCAACAAAGATGCCCCTAGTCTCAACAAAAGCTCTGAGAGAGAATCTGGGATCTTTATACAAAGAGAATCTGCTGTGTGACACGGAGTTGAAGACGAAAACCGGATCATTTCCGGCCCATAAAAACATCCTAAGTGCCCGTTCTCTAGTGTTTAGGAAAATGTTCACCAGCGACATGAAAGAAAAAAGTACTGATAGTGTTGATATGGAAGATTTGGACGACGACACTGTCCAAAGAATGTTATTGTACATATACACTGCCACGATGCCGAACCTCCTGTGGGACAGTGCGTGCAATTTGTACGCTGCCGCCGACAAGTACGAGATTCTCAGTCTGAAGAGCGACTGTTCTTCCTTCTTGAAGGATAACATCTCCTCGGACAATGTTCTGGATCTCTTCATTCTAGCTGATAAGTACCAAGACGAAGATTTGAAATCCAGCATGAAAGAGTTTCTTTTGTATCACAGAGGCTTCTTCAAAACCAGTGAATGGAAATTCTTTATGAAAACTAATTTGCAGTTAGCTGCAGATTTAATGTGCCTAGTGTTGAACGAATAAGTAAGCTTTTTGAGTTTATCCTAAAATCATTATAGATATATTATTAAAATATCTATAAAATATAGATTAAAAATACTTTTAGATGATTTATAGTAACGTTAATAGTTTCTCCAGGTCCGTATCCACCATAACTTTTTTCCGACTAATTATAATCCTATGTATATAGTACGTAAAATTTAAGTAATTTCTATTAATAATTTTATTAATTACTGCTAATTATTTATTCAATAATTATATTTAAACTTTTTAAATAAACTATATTTAACCAAATCAAAAGAATATGCTGGAAATTAGAAAGCATGATAGGAAAATGGTGGATTCTCGACATTGGACACCATCCCCCCCGTCCTTGAAAAATTTTTGTGTGCCCAACCATCAAGGTCTATTATTCAAATTTGTAGATTTATTTCAAATTTACTGTTATTTGTAACTGTCGAGGATATTGTTAAACCTATAAGCAGATGTGCATAAAGGAATTTTTGTGACAAAAACTGCAGCTGCCGTTGATATTTTTCTTTGAATACTAAGTTGTTTGATATTTATGAAAGCAATCTGCTTAAAATTAACTCTCTTGAAACTCAGTTTGTACAAGACATTTATGTAGATATAGTGCTTTAGCACCTTTAATTTCAGTTCCTATTTCATGCTAAAATTATCAAAATTGGAAATAATAATTTGCAAATTTTACGAAGGAATCCAAGAGTTTATTTTTTTCCGTTTGGAATGTTAAAGGTATATTAATTATGGTTCTTTATTATTATAGGATAAGGCTATTTAATGAAAAGACTATTAGTTTTTATTTGAAGTCATTATTTAATAAATCAAATATTTAGGAAATTTTTTTTAGTTTATAGTAAATTCATTTCTTGGTATTTTTTAACACCTTTTGTTTCCCCCTCCCATTTTTTTTTTTTTAATCATTTGTTAATTGATATCATAAATTGATGAATAATTTTAGCAAAGATTAATTTATCAACATTAAATAAGTACATATTTATTAAAAAAAGTCTAAATGTGTTTTTTTTAATGTAAAAAAAAAACTTTTTCGAGCTTATCAATTTGATTCTAAAGAAAAAATTTTTTGTTCAAAAAATTTTGGGCCTTTTGAAACGTTTACTGAATGAGAAATGTAATTAGATTTACAGTGAAAAGTATCATATATTCCGGTTCCCATAAACCTATAATATACGAATACCTTGTTAGAAAGTGTGATTAATTTTAAGTAACATTTTTTTTATCTTTTCTCCCTTTCTTTCACTGTTTACGTGGAATATGTTTCACAATCCATAGATTCATTTTACATTATATTATCTGGAAATTTGCCCTTTTCCGATTTTTTTTTATCCCCTACTTCATTGTCAATTTCCCCCTCCTGTTAATAAAAATATAAATTTTTGGCTCCTATAAATATTGTTGACTCAAAATTGTTTTCATTTGGTGCAATATAAATGTAATTTTAAATTTCTTTTTTTTGTTTGTTTCAGATGTAATATTCAAGCCCTTTCATTTACATTCTCTTGCATACGTATCATCAGAAATAAAAGTCCAGCTAAAATTTTAGGATTTTTATAGACGGAAACACTGTTTTCCATTTGGATATATTTAATGTGAATTTTTTAAAATCAATTATTCTAGTCCAACTTTTTATTTTGTAATTTTTTAAAACCCAATTGATTTGGACTTAAATTGTTTTTTAACATGACCAATTTGTTAATTAGATGTAAGTTTTCATGAAATGTTTTTTCAAAGTACAACAAATTTTTCTAAGCAAATGGGATTTAAATAAATTTTTTAAAAAATTGTTTTTTAATTTCAGTTTTTGAAATTTTAATCTGAACTTGTCATTAGATTTGATTGTTTGCCTTTTGAATATTTTTAATGTATAACATCCAAAGTGAGTAATCTCTTTGAGTTAAAGCTTGTTTTAAGCTATATTCAGAATCCTTATTGTAAGACATCATAAAATTGTATTTGAACTAGGGAGTTAGCTTTGAATTATCCTTGTTCTAAAGACTATATTTAAGGCTATTATGAAATATATTTAAAAATTCGGCATTATTTTGAAGATTTAACGTTCTGGGCATTTTCGTTTTGATATAAAGACACTGAAATATAGTAAATATAGCATTATACCTTTTTAAAAAAGGAAGTTACAGTATTTACTCGAATCTAAGGCGCCATCAATTCTAAGGCACTTTGCCAATTCTCTGTTCGTTTTTGTGAAAAATAAAAATTGTGCAAAATGTTCATCCATATCTCATACATAAGAAATTTTAATGATAAATAATAAGTTACAAATTATTTATTTTACCAGAATTAAACTTTCAGATACATTCATGAAGCTATAATTACTCTAACCGTCAGTATCGTGTTTTGAAAACGGGATTCATCACTCCCATTGCCACAGCTGACTGCAGAATGTTCAGTTCAGTACAGTGATGATCACTGTAAAAATGGAGACTTGGCCAACGCCTTATCCTCCTGTAGAATGTGGCTTAGTTTTTAACTTAAGTTGTAACGTACAGTTAGTGATTGCAGTGTCTAGAATGGGTGCCGGCGTCACCATTTTCCCACACGGTTGTCATCTCTTCCATGCCATCTAATACATTCTTTAAAAATATACGATAGAAGAATATAAAACGTACATCACCCCTCCCCTACGTGATGGGTCTTCATTTGCAACAGGTTCAAACTCAACTCCCACCTACATAGAGTTCGTGACCATAACCAATTGTCTACAACAGCTGCAAGTCCATCGTGGGAAAGTGGCACTTAAACCAGAAAAATATTTTTAGATTTAATAGTCCTATATAATTTTGTGTGTGTAATGCTTCATTGAGTAATGGAGTAGCGTAAAACACAGGGTCCTACAAAAGGATTCCATGAAGGTCGGAAGATATTTTTTTGTTTCGACATGATACTAACTGGCCGCAGTAACGTTGTAGTCATAGTCACAGACACGTGGCTAGCGATGGCGAATCACAGTTTCGAATCCTGGTTGCAATGAAACTCTGCCGTGTAGAGAGGTTGATGCTCATTAAATCTCTCACTTATCTCAAAGTCCTTACGTTGGCATGGTGTGAAAATAGACTGCAAACTGGAGTGTCAAACTCGTCACTTGACGGTGGTTTAAAGTTACGAGATTCGTTGATAAAAGCCTACGAGCAGCTGAATAGTGCAACGTTAATATTCACTCAAAATCGCGCTGTCGCAAGATTTTTTAACTTTAACCTGTATCTGAAATAAGGGCTAATGATAAAAATAATTATTTCTTTTCTTCAGTCATTGAATAGAATCTCTCTTAGGATATGTAACCTGATGATACAAATTGTTTTGTATCACTTGCAATGTTGCAGACAGCAGATACTAAACTTTCTTTCTTCTACGAATTCTTCAAGAATCCTTTTGGGAAATTTGAATCTTTCAAAAATATTGTTTCGTGCATGTATTCTGATATTTTCTTTATGTAGTGTATAAGAATATGTTTCTGATACCAGCTTTCACAATAAAATAATAAACGCATGAATGAAATCTGAATTATGTCTAATTGAATTATGCAAGACCATAGAACAGGGTTGTCCAACACTAGGCCCTCCGACTTTTAAAATTTTCAAATATTAGATTTTTTAAAGTTTTTTTCATTTTGAAATTTGAGGGGAAATGTGTGTATATAAACACACAATGTGTTTGCCTGTTCTTGTTTTAAAATAAATCCTTGATAATAGAAGTGTCCTTTAGTTGAAAAGAGATTTATATTTTATCAAACAGTTACATTTGATTTTACTATAGTAAATTTCTTTTTTAATGAATTTCGAATTGCATTATGTATATTCTTTACTATGGATGGTACATGATTCTCTAAGTGTGCTACTTTCGTTTCTCCTCCTTTTCTGTTTGGAGTGCCCAAAACGCAAGAGGCTGTCAGATATTTTTTAAACTTTAAAAATATATATGTTCGGGACAGTTAAAAGTACAATGTATATACTTAATCGTTTGCAAATGACAGCACTATAAAATTTCAACAATGAGTAATGAGAGATCAATTCAATAGGAACACCGTATTTTCAAGAAAATGCCAACTGGTTTTAAGCATTATTTCATCATTGCATTATTATATTATATAAATATTATATTATCTATGGTTGTATACATGAAAAATAATGAATACAAAAATTCATTTTGTTTTAAATTTTCACTCCAATAAATTTTTTTTTTCCAATCTGATATATAAAGGTACGTATTTTTATGTGCGGCCCGCAAGGTCATTTGGGTTGAACATCCCTGCCATAGAACATTAAACCCAACCATCACACGGAATTATAAATACCACAAAATTCAAATACAGTTTTAAGCAAGATATTTTACCAACAAACACTAAAATAATTTGTACAAATTTTAATGCATATTTCTTCTATGTATAATTTCAAAAGCATAGCACTTATTTTGATATACATTAATTTTACAAGAAAGATTCACACAGAAAGAAATATTGAAATATTAGGAGAAACACAAAAGTGATCTTGAACAATTGTTTTATTTATAAAAATAATTTACACAAATGAAAGATTTTGCAGAAAATATCTCGAGTCTCAAAGTTTATCTTCATTTATATAAGATGAAGACATTCCTTTTAAATAGAGTTGCATACAGAAATTATGATCCTCTCCATGTATTCCTCTTTGTTAAATACTGCACACAAGTGGCACTCATCTTAAGCGGTTTATCTCGCCAAATCCGCATTTTGACGTCTATTAGCCCGCAAATAAGAACAAAGAAGGAACTCCGACACTTTATCAGGAGCCGCGGTAGCCTAGTGGTTATGGCCTCGGAGTCGCGCTGCCATGTCGCGAGTTCGAGTTCAAAACCTCTAAAGGTCCGCTCTAAAGTGAGGGCCGATGAACGTTAAGTTTCTCCCATAGATGTAGAAATTAGAAGTGTGTTCCTGACAGTTTGGGTGTCGTCCTCGTCTCTTGCCGATGGTTAAGAATTACAAGATCAATTGCCTTCGAGAAATTTCATCTTTCAATGTTAATATAATTTTAACTCAAACCCGACTATATTTTTATAGAAAATATGCGATATGATTTAATTTGATATAAGCATTGATATATAAAAAACCCATAAAACAATGGATTTAAAGCAAAAAGGTGCTTTTTTGTCATATTTCACCCACATAGAGAGAAGCAATATAATATGTCAATACAAAAAACTATATTGATTTTTATTGATCGAATTATCTTATGCAGAAAAATTGGCCAGAGAAATAATTTAAGAGTCGTGATGAAGGATTGATTACGAAAGCCTTAATTTAAATGAAGTTTAGTGAATAAGTTAATATATATCCTTGTGATTCAAATTTAATCAAAATGGTGATTTTTTTAAACATTGTGCACTCGTTATTAAAGCGATGTGAACAACCTAAAAAAATAGGGCACTTACGTTTTATCGCAACAATACTAACGTTTAAGATAACTCGCCAAGTTGGCAACCCCCATTTCGCATGTGTCGAAATTGCTGAATTGGCAAACATATGCTTCGTTTCATTTAATGTCGCCAATACGGTTACGATAAGTACACTGGCGTAGCTAAACCCAAGTGGGCACTGCTTCAAAATTTCTTTGTTGGGGGTTATGATAAAGGAAAATTTGTTAATGGGACTATTGCTAATATTTCACGAGTTTTACTTGCAAATATTTCAACCCGAGTAGCTGGGGGCCCGTATAAGTGATACGGCCCCTGAGTAAGAACCAAAAACATCATTTATCAAAAGTAAAAATGTACTCAAAGATTGCAAATCACTTCGTGGTCGCGGTAGCCGAGTGGCATAGATATCGGATCGTGGCTTGCCTTGTCACGAGTACGAGCTCAGTTCCACCAAAGACCCGCCGTGTAGGGCACCGATGCACTTTAAATCTGTCGAGAGCTGAAACATCCTCACGTTTTTTTGTAGTGTGGTAGGAAAAGGGGTGCCAGCTCAGGTGTCGTCCACGTCACTTGACAATGGTTCAAAATTACGTGGTCATCTCCAAAGGCCCTCATGTAGCTGAAAAGTGCGACGTTAATATTCAATCAATCCAAATCACTTCTCGAAACCTCTCTGTTCAATGAATGAGGGAATATTAACGTCGCACACTGTTCAGCTACACGAGGGCTTTTAGTGACGGAACTCGTGCTTTTGTACCATAGTCACGTGACGAGGACGACACCTCTTTCTCCTAACTACTGCCACATCACACCAACGGAAGGACGTTTGAGCTCTCGACAGATTTAACCTGCATCGCTCCTCTACACGGCGGGTCTTTGGTAGTACTGGGCTCGAACTCACACACACATGATATGCGTGCCGTGATCCGATACCTTGACGATTGGGCTACCGTGGCCCTCCACTCTATTCAATCTGTACATAAATGATATTTCAAAGGCTGCCAACGGCCAATTAGGGATGGGGGCAAACGATACAAACGTAATTACTCGTAACATCTGTATATAATCTCAAAATTATCGAGATTACAAAAATGAATCCGAGGTTACAGCTTTTGCTCACTTCACTAATGAAGGAAGCTCAATGAAAAGTTCTTGTTTTCTCTTCACAAAGAGAAACGGTGTAGAGGAAACTCCATTAATTCCTGCATTTTTATCAGCCTTTGCCACTGAACTCAAGTACTCTGGGCTTATTTTAGACGTCACATTAACTTATGCCATACATATCCAGTCAACTCCAGTGCTGTTTATAAGAAATGAAGATCTTACAATCCACCCAATTCTTGATTTTAAAAGTAAAATAAATTAATAATAAAATAAACTTTTTTTAACAGATTATCTCAAATGAATTTCTATTCAATCTGACTGAAACTATCTTCCTTTCCTAATGCTGAAGAGTGCGGAACTAACTCATATTTTTTGAAAAATCAATTTTCCCAATTTTTGCAAATTTCCGTACGACAGTGTTCTTTTAAAAATATTTATTTATATATATATAATTAAATTAATTTTTAAAGATTTCGAGACTCCATTTTATTTTTGTTTCTATTTTTGGCTCATGCAGGGGGAGTGAGTGATTATAAACAACGCATGTTAGGCCAACACAGGGGCTTTTTAGGGGCTTCATACAGGAAGTGGTAATTTAATTAAATACAATATTTTTATTTTTCATCACATTTAATCATATTTGGTTTATTTCTTTTATTTCTTGAATTCTCTTATATAAATTTAATTCTTATAAACTCTTAAAATTCTTACAAATAGCTGGATGGGATGACGTTATAATATTTATTCACTAAACTCTGAAGCTTTGTCATAACTCCTCGCATCTGCATCTAACGCTTAGCGGTGGCCTTGGTAGCCTATTGGTCAAGGTATCGGACCGTTGCTGGCATGTCATGAGTTCGAGCCCAGTACCACTAAAGACCCACCTTGTAGGGGAGCGATGCAAGTTAAATTTGTCTAGAACTTAAACTATCTCCAGTTGGGGTTTGGTGGTAGATAGGAGAGGAAGATGCAGCTCAGGTGTCGTCCTCGTCACTTGACCGTGGTTCAAAATTACGAAGTCCGTTGCCAAAAGCCCTCATGTAGCTGAACAGTGCGACGTTAATAATCCTCACTCTACCTAGTGAGAGTGTCACAGGACGAGGACTGGCACTTCTTCTATACCAGCACCACACCATCGGAGGACACTTGAACTCTCGACTGATTTAACGAGCATCGTCTCTCTACACGGTGTGTCTTCAGCTGTACTAGTTTCATACCCTGACACGACGGCCACCCGATTCAGCTGCGAAAGGATATATGCTCCTCTCTTATTGTCGGCTACCGAGTGTACAGCATGCTTAAAAAGTGTCAATATTAAAATTTTTCCTCTTTTCACTACCATCTATCTTAATTGATTGATTGATTACTAACGTCGCACTGTTTAGCTACACGAGGGCTTTTGGCGACGGACCACGTAATTTTGAACCATGGTCAAGTGACGTGGACGACACCTGAGCTGGTACCCCCTCTCCTAACTACCACACCACACCAATGGCCCATCTATCTTAAACAATGGCGTAGTATACATCCCGCATCGCACATTCTTTTGAGAAACCGCACTTCATCTCCTATAACATTTTTAATTTTTTCACTCTATTTTTTACTTGTATTCTTCAAACATTAATAAATATGTGGTAAATTAATGGCTGATAAAGATAATTCCTTTTATTTGCACGTAATAAAATACCTAAAATGTATGCCTCTAGACTAAAATATCCCCTTAAATTTCGATATAAGCACTATTATAATGAAAAACAGGAACCTGAGTAGTGTATTTCAAGAAAAAAAAATTTTTAATCATATTACTCCCCCACATAAGAGAAGCATTACAATACATTTAAAAAGTTTATCGATCTTTATAGTTCGAATTTCACATCGAGAAAATCGTTCTAAAATTGACAAGATAAATGATTTCAGAATCATATTGAAGGAGTAATTAAAAATGAGGACTTAATTTCAAATGAGGAGTAATAAATAAATTTATATGCTCATAAATAAAAATGTTGAAAAAACAGTCAATAGTAACTTCTCGGTTTCGCTCTGTTCAATTGTATTTAAAGGATACTTTGAAGGCTGCCAACGGCCAATTAGCGAGGCGAGCAAATGGTAAACCAGCCAATAGATCGGCTCACCATAATATACAATAAAATCTTGGAAAATTCTCCTGAAATAGGAAAGTTTGTAGCAGAGAAAAGGTGTCAAGTGTCAGGAGGTCAATATTAAATTTTTCTTGTTGTTTTGCATTTGTATATTATAATGTATTATTCGAAATAAACCTACATTTATATATGAATATTGATCTTTTTTGCGGCCCACCTAACGTAAAACCTTGTTTGTTTGACTCAAGTTAGCATTTGAGTGTGACAAACTGGGTGTAGAGCACTGATACTCAACTTGCGGCCCGCCGGAATTTTCTGCGCTGTGGTAGCCCAGTGCTTGAGGTATCCGATCATCGCAGGCATGTCATGAGTTCGAGCCTAGTACCACTAAAGACACGGCGTGATGGGGGAGCGATGCACGTTAAATCTGTCGAGAGCTCAAGCGTCCTCCCATTGGCGTGGTGTGGAAGTTAGGTTGATTGATTGATTGATTGAATATTAACGTCACACTGTTCAGCTACACGAGGGCTTTTGGCGACGGACCACGTAATTTTGTACCATGGTCAAGTGACGTGGACGACACCTGAGCTGGCACCCCTCTCCTAACTACCACACACACCAACGGGAAGACGTTTCAGCTCTCCGCCGTTTCTCAAGTTTGCGCCGTTCTCTAACAATTTCCCCCTCCTCCTTGCTTTGGCGCCCTCTTGTGATGACGACTCTTTCAAAACCATATCTGAGGAATAAGCATAACTTGTTAGGAGATTAGAGCATGAATTTCTCTACTCTACTGTGTAAATGATTTCGTGACGTTGCTCATTCTGGTATCGCAAAGGGGCGTTTCCAAGTGAAAATTTTTCGTTAGTTTCTGTGAAAGCTGACTTCCCTCTTTTCGACGATTCGGTTGGCAAAGTAGTATTGCATTTGAGATTTTCGAAAATGGATCGTGATACCGTAAGCGAAAACAAATGTTTCACTTTCACGTGGATCATTGAAAATTTCAGTTATTCTTGGCAAAATATCGGCGAATACATTTCGAGTCCTACCTTCATAGTGGGCCAGATGCAGAAGACCAAGTGGAGACTAGATTTATACCCAAAAGGAGATGAAGAAGAAACAAAGGGGTTCATTTCCTTTTATCTCAGAAGAGTTGAGGATTGCCAAGGGCCGGAGGGACTAGATATACATTTCGACCTGTCATTCCTCGCAACTGATGATTCAGTTTTAGTGACAACCGACACACAACACACATCGTTTTCAAAGGGAATGTATTGGTATGCGGATAAATTCGTAAAGTGTGATGAAGTATTGAAGATTAGAAGAAAAAATTATCTCCCGGGAAACGTTTTAACAGCTCGTTGTAGAATGTGGAATATTATCCAAGAAGATACAGAATATGGACATTGTTTCGCTCGGACTCGGATAGGTGTTCAACGGAAGTTATTAGTGTGGAATATAGAACAATTCAGCTCCTTTCAGGAAAGCCTGTATAAAATCTGTTCAACTTCAGCAGGTGAATCCTTGATGACATGTAAATTCTTTCCTAGCAGTGGACATAATAGTAAAACATTCCTTTTCGAAGTTTGTGCTCACGATCAGATGTTAAAAACTGTGAATGTTCGTCTGTATCTTGTAGACTGTTCCAGGAACAGAACAGAATTTCTCAATGAAGAATTCATCTTCACTGAAACTATTAGAACTGCCCTATTTACTTTAAACTTGTCAAAGGAAGAGTTGATGAAGAACAAGAATCAGTATTTCCCAAACGATATTCTTCAGTTGTACTGCGAGTGGGATATTATTACTGGCATCGTGTTGCAAGAAATAGAAAAAACTATCTATGGCAGTCTTCTTTCGATCCAAGATTGGAATTTAACTAGTGATGGTTTTAAATCAAAAATTCGTCTAGACTCAAAGCATGTTCTGAAAGAAAATCTAGAAACTTTATACAAAGAAAATGTGCTGTGTGACACGAAATTGAAGACAAAAACCGGATCATTTCCTGCGCATAAAAGCATCCTCAGCGCTCGTTCTCCCGTGTTTCAGAAAATGTTCACCAACGACATGAGGGAAAAAAACAGCGAATGTGTTGAAATCGAAGATTTGGACGATGACACTGTCCAAAGATTGCTGCTGTACATATACACGGCCACGTTGCCGGACCTCCTGTGGGACAGTGCGTGCAATCTGTACGCCGCCGCCGACAAGTACGAGATTCTCAGTCTGAAGAGCGACTGTTCTTCCTTCTTGAAGGATAACCTCTCCTCGGACAATGCTCTGGATCTCTTGATTCTGTCGGATATGCACCACGACGAAGATTTGAAATCAAGCACGGAAAAGTTTATTTTGAATCGCAGAGGCATCTTCAAAACCAAAGAATGGAAACTTCTCATGAAAACGAATTTGCAGTTAGCGGCTGATTTAATGTACCAAACGCTGGAAGAATAAGTAAGCTTTTTGTGTTTTTCTTAAAAACGTTATAGACGTTATAATAGATATAATATACGTGCTAATTTGATATCGGGGGTAGTAGCGCCAAGCTGTTTATGTTATGCCGATCCGATATGATTTATGTGGGCTTATATACGTGGTATATGATTCTGTATCATCAAATTAAAATAACAAAATCTCTTCCATTTCTATTATTCTTAGCCTTAAAAACATTAAACTCTTCTTAATGTGTGGTTGAATTTCATGCTTAAAACTCTGTGCGGAGTTTAGATTAATCTTTATTTGTATTCTGCCTGGCTATGAATTAATGAATTGAATTTTCAAAGTATTATAGAGTTAATACTCTGTTCGTCAGAAGCATTGAACTCATTTAAAGAAAAATTAAAAGGCGTTTAACCACTTGCGCTGAAAGACGTGCCATGCACATCATAATTCTTTTGTCACAGAATCGCCGATGACGTGGTATGTACGTCGTCATGGAATTGTTAGAGAAACAAAAACGTCGCGCGCGTCACGTCAGGCGGAATTGTTGTCAGAGTACAGATCATCAGTGCACTGCATAGCGTACAGTTATAAACATTTAACCCACATTCTAAAATGGAAAGCAAAAGTGACGTTAACGACATCATTTCGACAAATAGAAAAAGAAAACACGAGGGTAGTGATAGTGACTTTGATAAAATAATTTTTCCACTCCGAAACCGACTATAATAAGTTGTAGGTTAGCAATAAATTAGTTTAGAAAGTACAAATCTTTTTCCGATTTCTCTGAGGCATCGCACACTGCGTGACGCCTCCCAGCGAGTTATACTGAACCTTTATGTTACACGCGTCAGTGATATTTTTTTACCAGCGCAAGTGTTTAAGTAAAGGTGTAAGAAACTTGAGGAACAATATTGTAAAATTTATAACTTTATTTATATATAACTTTTATTCGTATTGCTGTGAATTATGAATAATAAATAAAAAAAATTACGATAAAATTATGCAAACTGAGAAATTGTTCAGTCTTAAAATTTCTGCTTTCAATTTATATTCTGGATTTTTCATCCTATTAAATACCAAGAAAAGTTTATTTTTTTTTTAAAAAAGTACATCTAAATGGTGAAAAACTGCCTTTTCTAATTGGCACAAAATTGTAAACGTCTTGCAAGAATATTTCTAAAAAATTTTCTTTTTAAAACTATCCTAAAATTTTCAATTTAAAATAAACCCGACACTGGTGTTACCACATTCGTGAACAAAGTGGAATATGATTCTCTATTTACTGGTTCAAAGCCTGATATAACCTGACCACTTCTCAACAAGCTTAAACTCAAATCGATATCTTAGGTGCATTTCTGTACACGAAATAGATGAAATGTTCCAACAAAAACATTAATTATTGTGAAATTATTTGACAAGCTAGGTATCGGCGAATGTATTAAGAGTGCATTTTTTAAATTGAAACATGGCTGCGGTAGCCCAGTGGTCAAGGTATCGGATCATGGCAGGCATGTCATGAGTTCGAATCCAGTACCACTAAAGACCCGCCGTCTAGGGGAGCGATGCATGTTAAATCTGTCGAGAGCTGAAACGACCTCCCGTTGGTGTGGTAGTTAGGAGAGTGGGTGCCAGCTCAGGTGTCATAATCGTCACTTAACCATGGTTCAAAATTACGAGGTCTGTCGCCCAAAGCCTTCGTGCAGCTGAAAGGTGTGACGTTAATATTTATTCACTCACTGTACCTTCATTTGCTCAATTTTTTTTTTAAATAATTTTTATTTCTTAAGACAAAAGAGACTACTTAATGTTCTAAATACTTTGAAAATCCCAAAACCTACTTAGAACAACGAGAAATAATTCAGACCCCATTGAAGTTTGCCCCGAAAACATATTATGAATGGTTAGGTTCTTCCCTTATTGTTCTCCCGTTCGCGTGGTATGGGTTAGTAGAGGTGGACCACCTCGGGCGTAATTCTCGTCATTTGTCCGGCATTCTAAATTACGAAGTTTGTTGCCAATTTATTAAAGTAAATTTCCTATATCATAAGATTAAGAAATCTATTTCGGAAAATTGGTCTGAAGAATGGCTTAGGAGTGGAATAAATTTAGTTAAAATACGGAAGTCTAGAAAAGTCTGAATTTCGTTTGAGGTGTCATTGACAAATTCATTTTTCCTATTGAATTATAAATCTAAATGGCGGTTTTCCGAACATTGTATTCGTTGTTTATGAAAAATGAAAATTTTGTAAAAAAATCAAATAAGGGAGGAGGGGAAAATTTTAAATCGCTGTATATAACCACCCAGTTTTTTTACCTCCTTTGTGCGACTTCAACGCCCTCTTATGGACATCTCCCAGTTTAAATTCGAAATTGTAGGAGTATTCGCTTGTTCAAAGGTCTGATAAATAATTAGTCCGTTACTATCAACACCCTCTGCTGGAAGTCGTCGGTCCTTCCATTAACGCTAAACGGTATGACAGAGTTATCAGAAACTTTTGAGGCAATTCATTTTTTTGAATGTCGACTTCCCCCCTTGTTAATCAGTTTCATTCATTAATTAACGTGGATTTTCAGAAATTTTGGAAAAAGGATTGCAGAGGTATCTGTAAAGATGACGGACTTACTTTCACGTAGGTCTTTGAAAACTTCCGTTATTGCTGGCGGAAGAACGGTGAAAGCATTTGCAGTCCCGAATTTGCTAAGTGATTTGTTTGAGCTTAGAACTATACCCTAAAGGATTTGATATCGAAAGCAAGGATTTTATCTCTTTTTATCTCTACTCCCACCGTTCAAAGTTATAGCGTGTAATACAGATTTAGAACTTTCATTGCAGTTGACGGTTCAGTTTCTAGTATCGAAACGTCTACAAGTGAATGATTTTAAAGCTGGAAAGGGATGGGGGGGTCCTTTGAATTCGTGAAGCATGAAGTTTTCAACATTAGAAGGAAGGATTATCTTCAGGAGACATCCTGACAGTTCGTTGCAGAATATGGGATCTAAACAAAAGAATCGCATGGAATGGACATTGGTTAGTTCGGAATCAGACAGCATTCCGATGGAGGTCATTTCCCAGGAATATAGAAAAATTCAGCTCTTTTCAGGAAAGCATATATGAAATCGCCCCAACTTCAGCAAATGGATCCTTGATGACATTTAATTTCTTTCCTCGTCGTGGACAAAATGGTGAAACATTCATGTTGAAGTCTGAGCTCACTATCGGACATAACAATTCTTAGCTTTTCGCATACATCTTGTAGATTCTTCTGGAGATGAAAAAGAATGTCACAAAAAGGAATTCCCGCTCATTAAAAATATAAGAACTACATTATTTATACATTAAACTTATCAAAGGAAGAGTTGATGATGAACAAGAATCGGTATCTCAAGAACGATGCTCTGCAAGTGTATTCAAGTGCGATCTTGCCTTTGGCATCGAGTTGAAGAAAATAGAAAAAAATTTGCTGGGGGTGTCCTTCGATTCAGGAAGAAAATGTAACGAAAAAAGGTTTGGAATTAAAAAAGATGCCTGTAGACTCAACAAGAACTCTGAAAGAGAACCTGGAATCTGCATACATGGAGAACTTACTCTGTGACACGAAACTGAAGACAGAAACCGGAACATTTCCGCCCATAAATTCATCCTAAGTGCCCTTTCTGTAGTGTTTAGGAAAATGTTCACCAGCGACATGAAAGAAAAAAGTACTGGAAGTGTTTATATCGAAGATGGACGATGAGACTGTCCAAAGAATGTTGCTGTACATATACTGCCACGATGCCTAACCTCCTGTGGGACAGTGGCTGTAATTTGTACGCTGCCGCCGACAAGTACGAGATTCTCAGTCTGAAGAGTGAGTGTTCTTTCTTGAAGGATAACCTTTCCTCGGACAATGCTCTGGATCTCTTGATTCTGTCGGATTTGCACCAAGACGAAGATTTGTAATCGAGCATAAAAGAATTTCTTTTGAATTACAGAGGCTTCTTCAAAACCAGTGAATGGAAATTGTTCATGAAAACTAATTTGCAGTTAGCTGCTGATTTAATGTGCCTAGCGTTCTAACGAATAAATAAGCTTTTTGAGTATTTCCTAAAAGCATTATAGATATATTATTAAAATATCTATAAAAAATGTAGGTAGAAAATACGTTTTGATGATTTATAGTAATATTGTTTAGGTTAATAGTTTCTCCAGGTCCGTATCCACCATAATTTTTTTCCCGACTAATTATAATCCTATGTATATAGTACGTAAAATTTAAGTATTTGCTATTAATGATTTTATTAATTACTGCTAATTATTTATTCAATAATTATATTTTAACTTTTTTGTTCTGGAAAATCTACAAAATCAAAAGAATATGCTGGGATATCGAAACCATGATACGAAAATTGTGGATTCTCGATTTCCCGTTGAAAATTCTTGTGTGGCCAACCATCCAATGTCTAATATTCAAATTTGACGAATTATTTCAAACTTACTGTTTATTCTAACTGTCGAGGATATTGTTGAACCCTATAAGCAGATGTGCGTCAATGAATTTTTTTTGTGACAAAAACTGCAGCTGCAGGTGATATTTCTCTAGTAGTTAATACTAATTTGTTTGATATTTATGAAAGCAATCTGCTTAAAATTAACTGTCTTGAAACTTAGTTTTTACAAGACATTTTATGTAGATGTAGCGCTTTAGTAGCTTTAATTTCAGTTCCTATTTCACACACACATTAAAATTATCAAAACTGGAAATAATAGTTTGCAAAATTTTACGAAGGAATCCAAGAGTTTTATTTATTTTTTCCGATTGGAATGTTAAAGGTATACTAATTATGGTTCTACATTATTATAGGATAATGTGATTTAATGAAAACACTATTAGTTTTTATTTGAAGTCATTATATATTAAATCAAATAAATATTTAAGAAATTTTTTTTAGTTTACAGTAAATTCATTTCTTGGTATTTTTTAACATCTTTTAATCATTTGTGAAGTGATGTCATAAATTGATGAATAATTTTAGCATAGAGTAATTTATCCACATTAAATATATACATATTTATTAAAATCATCTAAATGTCTTTATTAAATGTAAAAATAAAAACTTTTACGAGATTATCAATTTGATTCTAAAGAAAATATGTTTGTTCAAAATTTGGCCTTTATAGAAACTGAATACTGAATGAGAAATGTAATTGAGATTTACAGTGAAAAGATTATATATTCCGGTTACCATAAACCTCAAAATATACTAGCAATACCTTGTTAGAAAGTGTGATTACATTTTATATTGAACATTTTTTCTTTCTCACTTTCTGTCACTGCTTCACGTGGAATTTGTTTCACAATCTATAGATTCAGCTACTTTATATTATCTGGAAATTTGTCCTTTCCAATTCTCTTTTTATCCCCTACTTCATTGTCAACTTCTCCTCCTGTTAATATAAATTTTTGCCTAGTATAAATACAAAATATTGTTGACTCAAAATTGTTTTCGTTTGGTGTAATATAAATGTAATTTAAATTTCTTTCTTGGTTGTTTCAGATGTAATATTCAAGCCCTTCGATTGCGACATTCCTTGAAGTACGTATCATCAGAAATATAAAGTCCAGCTAAATGTTTTTAGGGCCGTTTTTTACTAGACGGGAAAACACTGCTTTCCATTTGGATATATTTAGTGTGAATTATTTAGAATCAATTATTCTAGTCCTAACTTTTTATATATAATTATTTAAACTAATTGATTTGACTTAAATTGTTTTTTTAACATGACCAATTTGTTAATTAGATGTAAATTTTCATGAAATGTTTTTTCAAAGTACAACAAATTTTCCTAAACAAATGGGATTTAAATAAATTTTTTGTTATAATATATGTTTGTTTGTTTGTTTTAAAAATTGTTTTTAAATTTCATAGTTTTTGAAATTTTAATCTGAACTTGTCATCAGATTGCATTGTTTGCCTTTTGAATATTTTTAATATATAACATCTAGAGTAAGTAATCTCTTTGAGTTAAAGCTTGTTTTAAGCTATATTCATAATCCTTATTGTAAGACATCATAAAATTGTATTTGAACGAGGGAGTTAGCTTTGAATTATCCTTGTTCTAAAGACTATATTTAAGGCTATTATGAAATATATTTAAAAATTCGGCATTATTTTGAAGATTTAACGTTCTGGGCATTTTCGTTTTGATATAAAGACACTGAAATATAGTAAATATAGCATTATACCTTTTTAAAAAAGGAAGTTACAGTATTTACTCGAATCTAAGGCGCCATCAATTCTAAGGCACTTTGCCAATTCTCTGTTCGTTTTTGTGAAAAATAAAAATTGTGCAAAATGTTCATCGATATCTCATACATAAGAAATTTTAATGATAAATAATAAGTTACAAATTATTTATTTCTACAATATTAAACTTCAGATACATACATAGCTATAATTACTCTAACCGTCAGTATCGTGTTTGAAAACGGATTCATCACCCATTGCACAGCTACTTGGAATGTTCAGTTCAGTATCAGTGATGACCACTGTGGAAAATGGAGATTCCAACGCCTTATCCCGTAGAATGTGGATTAGTTTTTAACTTAAGTTGTAACGTACAGTTAGTGATTGCAGTGTCTAGAATGGGTGCCGGCGTCGCCATTTTCCCACACGGTTGTCGTCTCTTCCATGCCATCTAATACATTCTTTAAAAATATACGATAGAAGAATATAAAACGTACATCAATCCCCTCCCCTACGTGATGGGTCTTCATTTGCAACAGGGTCAAACTCAACTCACACCTACCTAGAGTTCGTGACCATAACCAATTGTGTACAGCAGCTGCAAGTCCATCGTGGGAAAGTGGCACTTAAACCAGAAGAATATTTTCAGATTCAAAAGTCCTATACTTTTTTTGTGTAATGTTTCATTGAGTAATGGAGTAGCGTGAAACACAGGGTCCTACAAAAGGATTCCATGAAGGTCGGAAGATATTTCTTGTTTCGACATCATACAAACTGGCCGCAGTAATGTTGTAGTCATAGTCACAAACACGTGGCTTGCGATGTCGAATCACAGTTTCGAATCTTGGTTGCAATGAAACTCTGCCGTGTAGAGGGGTTGATGCTAATTAAATCTTTCACTTATCTCAAAGTCCTTACGTTGGCATGGTGGGAAAATAGAGTGCAAACTCGAGTGTCAAACTCGTCACTTGACGGTGGTTTAAAGTTACGAGGTTCGTTGCCAAAAAACCGCGTGTTTACTTTATAGGGCACCGTTAATAAACATTTACACTGTATCAAGAGCCCAAGGCAGCCAAGTGGTCAAAGTAACGGACTCGTGATTTGCGTGTCATGAGTTCGATCCTCGTTCCGCTGAAGACATGCAGTGCGCGTAGAGCCGAAGCCCATTAAATATATTTATTTTAAATAGCCACCTGTGGAGTGGTGCAGAAATTAGGAAGGGAGGTGGCAGTTCAGATGTAGTCATCACTTGACCATGGTTGAAAATTACAAATTCCGTTGCCAAAGCCTACGAGCAGCTGAATAGTGCAACGTAAATATTCACTCAAAATCGCGCTGTCGCAAGATTTTTTACCTTTAACCTGTATCTGAAATAAGTGCTAATGATAAAAATAATTATTTCTATTCTTCAGTCATCGAATAGAATCTCTCTTTTAGAATATGTAACCTAATGATACAAATTGTTTTTATATCACTTGCAATGCTCCAGACAGCAGATACTAAACTTTCTTACTTCTACGAATTCTTCAAAAATCCTTTTGGGAAATTTGAATCTTTCAAAAATATTGTTTCATGCATGTATTCTGATATTTTCTTTATGTAGTGTATAATAATATGTTTCTGATACCAGCTTACACAATAAAATAACAAACGCATGAATGAAATCTGAATTATGTCTATTTGAATTATGCAAGACCATGGAACAGGGGTGTCCAACACTAGGTCCGCCGACTCTTTAAAAAAATCTAATATTTGAAAATTTTAAAAGTTTTTTTCATTTTGAAATTTATTTGAGGGGAAATGTGTGTGTGTGTGTATATATATAAACACACAATGTGTTTGCCTGTTCTTGTTTTAAAATAAATCCTTCTTGATAATAGAAATGTCCTTTAGATGAAAAGAGATTTATATTTTATCAAACAGTTACATTTGATTTTACTATAGTAAATTTCTTTTTTAATGAATTTCGAATTGCATTATGTATATTCTTTACTATGGATGGTACATGGTTCTCTATGTGTGCTACTTTCGTTTCTCCTCCTTTTCTGTTTGGAGTGCCCAAAAAGCAAGAGGCTGTCAGATGTTTTTTAAAGTTTAAAAAATATATATATTCGGGACAGTTAAAATAAAGTACAATGTATATACACTGGTGTGCAAAACTTAAGCAACAGGTGGGTTTATCGCCATAACTCAGTGCTTCTCAAACTTTCCCTACTCGCGACCCAATTTTCAATCATAATTTTTATCGCGCCCCCCTTACACAATAATAATGCGCTTTGTCGCTAAAGCTACCATACGATCTTAATTATAAACCGTACAAATTCAGAAGAAAGTATCAAATTTTGTATTTTGTTACTTTTAAGCAATATATATTTTAAGCAAATTACTTTTATAAGTAATATATATTTTAAAACCACTACTTTTAAGTAATACGATAATTATCATGGTATTTTTCGTATCTATAATTTTAAATTGAACAGATTGCAAAATGATATTTATTTAAAGATTTATTTCTTCCATCATCCATTTCCTAAAGTTTAAATGTCATTAAAATAGTCTAGCTCCATGTTGCTCTCCAGTGGCGCACACAAGGGGGTCCTGGGGCCTGGACCCCCAAAGACCTTGCTTTTTCCGATTGGTTATAATTCTAAGTATATAATACGTAAAATTTAATTAAATATTTGTTATTAATGATTAATTTTATTAATTAATGTTAATTATTTATTCAATACTAGTTTTTTACTGTGTTTTGTTTCTGAAAGTCGACAAAATCAAAAATAAGCATGAGATACAAGAATGGTGAACTTCAACCCCGGGCCCCCTTGAAAAATCTCGCGTGCGCCAATGTTTCGCTCTCTATCATATCCGTCACAATTAGCATTCTCGCGAACGTTCATGCGTGAGTCTATAGGCAAATCCATCCGACATCTGTGATCTAAACGTGTAATAGCAAATGCTGGTATTTTTTACCTTTGCAGACTCCAGCTTATTCCCCAGGAGCTGGTATCACTTTTAGTGCGGCACCGTATAATAGGCGATACCAATTGCCGCAAGTAATTTTGATGCCCAGTTTCCTCCTCAGAGGAGTACCTGAGCTCTGACGATGCAAAATTGAACTTAAGAATTTCTTTTTAAGAATTTTGGCAGCCAAGCCAAACGGGCACTTCATGGGATTTTTACATGCCGAATATTCATACGATTAGCGGCTGTTCATGAACGCTGTCGATTTCTGCTTCATGAAAAATCCACCCTCGACACGGGCTGGGGCCGAACCTGCAAACTTTTGGCTAGCGACAAAACCAACTACGCCACCCAGTCGGTATTTTTGCGGAATTGTAAGGAGAATAAAACCAAGAGCACGGCAATGAATACAAAATAAAATGATTTTTTGAATGAATGCTCATATTATAAATAGATTTAAACGAAGTGTGTGTGTGTGTGTGTGTGTGTGTGTGTGTGTGTGTGTGTGTGTGTGTGTGTGTGTGTGTGTGTGTGTGTGTGTGTGTGTGTGTGTGTGTGTGTGTGTGTGTGTGTGTGTGTAATTGTAACTCACAAATTAGCATTTATTATTAATGTTAAATAATGAAAAAGAATGTAAAAAATACCGGATAAAGAATATACTGTGTTATTTTTGTCATTTAAAACGAGAAGACTTCAAAATGTTTTAAACTCCGGGCAGATGCGCATTCGATACTAATGGTAATAGTCGAAGATTTTTTAACAATTATTGTTATTGTACAAAAATAAAATCACAATTCCAGTGAATAATTTAACGAAGAGAAAGGATACTTACCTTACTTTCTACCTTCTTCATTGATAGTTTGGAGAAAAATCTAATCCCGAATTAAAACGTTGCTAAGGTAATGAACTTAATAAAGGACACAAATCACAGAAACTCTTCACGAACGTTACAGGAATAATATCTGCAAGCAAAACTGTCATATTTGTTCACTAGAAGTTTGTAAATTCGCGCGCAAACGCTCCCGAGTTAAATGTTTAATCAATGTAAAACTACGAATGTTAAGATCTAAAAAATGAATTATTTAAAAGGTTTTTCATCATGCTTTATATGTTTCAAAATACTATAAAAATAAATATTGGCCAAATAATCCTTCAAAATGTTTTCTGCTTTTCTCTCGAAATGTTATATATAACTCTTTCGTATATAGGCGCATTATTTACAACTTCCCTAAATGAAAAATAAAAGGCATAGAAAAAGGAAACGAACTAACCATAACAGTAAGTTCGAAGGTCAAACATGAATTTTTATCTTCCTAGAATGTTTCTCTCTGGGTCTGCTCTTGCCTTTTCTCCTGAAATAGTATTTTAGATTTAAAAGAGAAAAACTCAGTAAAAATCTCTCATCGTGGGATTACAGTTAAATCAAACAAAAATGTGATGTTTTTTATTTATTTATAGGATCAGATAGCTACGAATGTATCGAAATGAAAGTTTTATGTTTGATGAAGTAATACTAATAAATCTCATCAGTGTAAATGTGTATTTTATTATGTCAGAAAGTATTTTCTTACTATTGCAGTAAATTACCCTTTTTTAATCTTTATTTCGGGATATGCTCGCGCCCCCTTTGTAGCGTTATCACCATTTCAGGGGGCGCGCCCTGAACTACAGAAACACTGCCATAACTTCATAAAAAAATCATCTGAGAGACATGAAATTCTGAAATGAGGGAGAGTATTATGTACGTAAAGGATGACGAAAGCATCGGCGCTGAAAAAGGAATACAACGCATACGGTATGTGGAATCAAACAAAACAAGCTTATTGAAGGCATAGTATCGTGATTCATGATTGTCTATCCAACAGGAAGCAAAGAACAACAAGCAGATGTTCCTAATATGGTATATGCCCTCCCCTACTACAATGGTTGATCTGCAACTGCTCCCGCATACCAGAACCAGCTGGTGCAAATATTTCTTGAGGTAGGAGTGCCCATCTCACAATCAACATTTACTTGAGTTGTTGGTTGTACTCCGATGATGAGCGTGTGGCAATATGTGTCCCCAAAGCACCTACCACATGTTCGATGGGATTAAATCTGGGAGCACGCTGGCCAATCGACCTGAGTGATATCTTCACTTTCCAGCAGCTCCTCAACAGCAAGAGTGCGATGTGGTCGTGCATTGTCATCCATTAAAATGAAGTTCGGGGCAATGTGGCACCTCGAAAAGATGCAGATGGGGAAGAAGTACCTCCTTCACAATAAAGGATCCCCGGTTACAGACCCTCTGTCGAAAAATAGGAAGCTCTGTTCCGCCGTTCAGCATAATGCCAACCTGGTATGCAACTCCAGGACCACCGTGACGGTGTTCTTCCTTGATGTTACTGGATAAAACCGGGTCCCGATCTCTCCAACAAACGCGTTGAGAATCGCTTCTGGCATCGAACCGACTCTCATATCCGTAAAGAGAACACGACTCCATTGATCAGTTGTCCAGTTTTGAGCCTCTGTCCCACTGTAAACGCAGGCTTCGGTGGCCATCTTTCAACGGCAGCGTTCAGACGGCGGGGTGAACAGGCCCCCTTTGTATTAAGCGCGTCTGGCCACAGTAAACCGCTACACTTGTCGACCTTGTTACTGTACAGAGTTTCTGGAGCAATGGCGCTTGCTGACTGCTGTCGATCTTTTTGCCTGCAGGATGATATTATATCGGTCATACCCTGCAATTGTCGTCCCGGGCGGTCACACCAACCTTCTAACAGCTGTACCTGTGGTTTGGAACGCTTTCAAGCGCGCGAAACGAAACTTTTGTTGATTCCGAACTCTGCAGCTACACTGGTGACAGTACGCCCATCCTCCTCCAGCTTCCGGATCATTCTTCCACGTGTGAAGTCATCCAGATGATTTCTAGCCATATTTCACAAACCGCCCCACTGGCACTGGCAGAGAATATGGTGAATTGCGTCTCCGTTCTTCATTTCATTCTACTGTTGAGCAGCGCGCGCCGACATCACGCGTTTTGCGTACGCTCACATCGCTTCTGACGTTTTGTTGCTGATATTTGCATACGCATGACGTTTCTACTGACTTACGTGTTCCCTCTACTGATCTCCAGACCTCCTTTTCTGCAATTTCATGGCTATCTGCTAAATTTTTACATTGTTGCTTAAGTTTTGCACACCAGTGTACTTAATCGTTTGCGAATGACAGCACTATAAAATTTCAACAATGAGTAACGAGAGATCAATTCAATAGGAACACCGTATTTTTCAAGAAAATGCCAACTGAAATATTTTAAGCATTATTTGATCATTGCATTATTATATTATATAAATATTATTATATTATCTATATTTGTATACATGAAAAATAATGAAAACAATTCATTCTGTTAAATTTTCACTCCAATAAATGTTTTTTCCAAATCTGATATAAAGGTACATATTTTTATGTGCGGCCAGCAAGGTCATTTGGGTTGAACATCCCTGCCATAGAACATTAAACCCAGCTATCACACGGAATTATAAATACCACAAAATTCAAATACAATTTGTAAGCAAGATATTTTACCAACAAAGACTACAATAATTTGTATCAATTTTAATGCAAATTTCTTCTATATATAATTTCAAAAGCATAGCTCTTATTTTGATATACATTAATTTTACAAGAAAGATCCACACAGAAAGAAATATTGAAATATTAGGAGAAACACAAAAGTGATCTTGCACAATTGTTTTATTTATAAAAATAATTTAGACAAATGGAAAGATTTTGCAGAAAATATCTCGAGAGTCTCAAAGTTTATCTTCATTTATATAAGATGAAGACATTCCTTTTAAATAGTTGCATACAGAAATTATGATCCTCTCCATATGTATTCCTCTTTGTTAAATGACTGCACACAAGTGGCACTCATCTTAAGCGGTTTATCTCGTCAAATCCGCATTTTGACGTCTGTCTGTTAGGCCGCAAATAAACACAAAGAAGGAAATCTCATCTATCAGAGGCCATGGTAGCCTAGTGGTTACGGATCTGACCTCGCGCTTCCATGCCTAAGAGTTCGAGTTCAAACCTCTAAAGTTCTGCTCTAAAGTGAGGGCCGATCAACGTTAAGTTTCTCCCATAGGTGTAGAAATTAGAAGTGTGTTCCTGACAGTTTGGGTGTCGTCCTCGTCTCTTGCCGATGGTTAAGAATTACAAGATCAATTGCCTTCGAGAAATTTCATCTTTCAATGTTAATATAATTTTAACTCAAACCCGACTATATTTTTTATAGAGAAATATGCGATATGATTTAATTGTTTTCATATAAGCATTGATATATAAAAAAAACTCATAAAACAATGGATTTAAAGCAAAAAGAAGCTTTTTTGTCATATTACACCCACATAGAGAGAAGCAATATAATGTCAATAGAAAAAAAAAAAAACTATATTGATTTTTATTGATCGAATTCTCTTATGCAGAAAAATTGGCCAGAGAAATAATGTAAGAGTCGTGATGAAGGATTGGTTACGAAAGCATTAATTTAAATGAAGTATAGTGAATAAGAGTTAATATATATCCTTGTGATTCAAATTTAATCTAAATGGTGATTTTTTGAGCATCGCCGCGCGCCACTCGTTATTAAAGTGATGTGAACAACCTAAAAAAATAGGGCACTTACGTTTTATCGCAACAATACTAACGATTAAGATAACTCGCCAAGTTGGCAACCCCCATTTCGCATGTGTCGAAATTGCTGAATTGGCAAACATATGCTTCGTTTCATTTAATGTCGCCAATACGGTTACGATATAAGTACACTGGCGTAGCTAAACACAAGTGGGAATTGCTTCAAAAATCTCTTTTGTTAGTTGCGATAGCGAAAATTTGTTAATGGGACTATTAAGCAATATTTCACGAGTTTTACTTGCAAATATTTCAACCCGAGTATTGGGGCCCGTATATGATACGGCCCCTGAGAACCACAAAAACATCAGTTATCAAAAGTAAAATGTACTCAAAGATTGCAAATCACTTCGTGGTCGCGGTAGCCGAGTGGGCATAGATATCGGATCGGCTGCCTGTCGGCCGAGTACGAGTGCCTGTTCTGGTTTGACCGCCGTGGGACACCGATGATACCCTTAAATCCGTCGTGAGAGCTGAAACATCCTCACGTTTTTTTGTAGGTGCGTGGTAGGAAAGGTGGTGTTAAAGTTTCAGGTGTCGTCCACGTCACTTCTGACAATGGTTCAGGAATTACGTGGTCATTCAGTGCTGCCCTCATGTATTGAA
>BMAV01010736.1:0-55437 GCA_019973955.1 Trichonephila inaurata madagascariensis | reverse complement strand
AAAACGTCATTCATTTTATGAAATCTGAATAATAGCATTTTAATTTCCAACCGATTAAAATGTTTCTTTATCATGTTAAAAACTATTATAAATTTTATAAGAGCTAGATGTCTAAGTGTATAATTGTTTTAAATTCTAAGGCATCAATGTAATGTTAACCCTTTATCTACCGACGGTACTTATAAGTACCACTCACTTTAAAATTATATAGAAAAACCATTTTTACCAACACTCTGACGATACTTAGCAGGAATATTCTTTTAAATCCACTCATCTAAAATACATGGCAGCAAGGGTTCTTCTAAAATACATGGCAGCAAGGGTTCTAAGATGAGTATTTTAGCGGCGAAGGCGAATAGTTTTATAACAGAAGTTGCGTTTTCAGTGGGTTGCGAAGATTACCATTTTTGTTCCGAAATAATAGTTAATGTCAAAATTTAAGTAGCTTATTTTTTTTTTTGTAAGTAAATGAAGACCTTAGAAAACGATTTGACTATTTATTTTAAGTAAACAGTATATATTATTAATTTTACATTTGAATATCTTTATTAATTAATTATCTCTGACGGATTAAATTTCCCAAAGTTGATTATTTTGCTTACGTGTGTCCCTTAATTTTCAATACGGTAGATAAAGGGTTAATGAGAATTAATTTTTAACAAAGAAAAATATTATTTAGCTTGCAGATTAAATATTCTTCTTAAGGATTTTATATTGCAACTACATTCATATAAATTTCAACTTTATATCGAAATTTTGTTAATAAATTATTCGCAAGAATTTTTATTTTTATTTTACTGGCACAAATGAGAATGAACTTGAATTTTCAAAACGTTTCCTCATAATTCTTTTTCAACTCGTGAGGTTTTTTAAGTTAAATCTCCTATTTGTAATTTGCCAAAAATTTCCAGAGAACTGACATTTCTTGTAAAACTTTGTGTGTGATTATCATATTAATGAGAAAACTTTTCAACAACAAACGTGTCCAACTTCCCTTCATATTTAAGATAATGTGCATTTTTATTTGGGGTGCAAATAATAATTAAAATTAAATGAAATAAACAGAAAATCTAGTTCTCGATTATCACAAAACCATATTTGGCCTTAAAACAGACCGTAAAACAAGTAAAAATATAGTTTGAAGACCTCGAAATAAAGATCGCAACCTCACAGTCATCTTAAAATATTTCGAATGATTTGAATGTCTTACATTTATTACATAAGACTCCTGAATAATTTTAAATTAATGTAACAAACACATAAATCCCTGGATAAATATAATACTTCATTCTCCTTATAAAAATTTTCTTAATTCCAATAAGAGTTTCTAGAATATTAAGAATAAGAGAATTTTAGAATATTAAGCTCAATACTCTGGCGAAAGGAGGCATATATATTTTTTGAACATAACATGCACATAACTGTTAAAATAATATTTCAAAGATATATACTAGGCTTCTCAAACTCTGAATATTAGCGACCCAATATTCAGTTGTAATTTCATCTCACCCCCCTCTCCATACAATAACAATGTATTGAATTCGAAAATATTATACTTTTGGCGCAAAAGCTACAACACGACTTCAACCCTTACGTGCCACTGACGGATATAAGTGTCTCGCTAACCAAAGTGATAATTGCTCCCGAACGTTTTATATACGTCTATCCCAAAATACGAACTTTTCTGTGCACTGCTATCGATAAAATTATTCCGAAGACTTTTTGGGAAAGTAATAAATGGACCTTGACGGTGTTTCCGAAGGATTTAATTTTTCATAGGGGTGTGCTTATTTATTCATTTTCTCCCCTCCTCCATACATCGCATACACGCGCCTACGTGAAAATGGTAGCATTAGGAAGGAGCTTTGTGTAACTTTTAACCGGGAGTTAAATGATTAATTATAAACCACGCAAAAATTATCCCGATTAGTGTTAAATTTTGTATAAAATTTTATGTATTACAAGACCATGGGGTCACTAGTAATTATTAAAATTGTTCTGAATTTAGTATTGCTAAATTAATTATAAAATGCATTGTGAAGTATTGGATACATTTAAAATATTATATAAAAGTAAATCCCGTATTTTTTTTTTTTATTATGTAGAACGTTTTTTGTTTGTTTACTTTAATTAAATTAATAATTTTGTTTAAAAGGGGAAATCTTTTTTTTTTCCGGTTTTGCAATATCCCTCCCCCTTGTATTTTATCAGGGCCCCCCGGGGGGACGCCCCCTTTACATTTAAAGAGAAACGCTGAATACTACTTAGGGAAAAAAATCATTATTAATTTTAAAAAATATGCATTTCGTTGGAGGAAAATTTTAAAAAAACAACAGTCAACATTTTTTTTTGAGTTAAAAAGAAATAAAAAAAAGAATAATAAAATTTACGGGAATCCTCCTTAGAAATTTCATGGGTTTTTGTAAATACAAACGTTCGATTAATTTAATTAAAATAGTGAGTTAGATGCGCCAATAAAATCAAGCCCAAATAATGAGACCTAAATTTAAAAAAAATAAGAAAGGAACAAAGCACATCAAACACCCCCGGGGTTTCCCAAAAATTATTTTTGACATTTATTTACAAAAAAAGGGGAATGAAAAGCCGTGTTTTATTCCCAGTTCCCACCCTCACGGAACAAGTTCCATTGTTCTGGGGGAATTAATTAAACCCGGGCGCGCACACCTTATCTTGCTATAGCAAAATGGGCTGGGACCCCGTTGTTAATGGGAAAAGGGCTACACTTGCAGAAAAATCGCTCATCAGCCGCTTATTTAAAATGCTGTTTCGACCCCTCTTTCCACCCTGTCGTTTTTCTTGTTTAGGAAAAGGGGGCTCTTTTTTTAGGAAATTTTTTATTTATTACGACTGACTTCTTGCGAGAAAAGCAAGTCATTTAAAAATAAAACGACCAAAAATTTTAAAAAAATTGAGTAGTATTGAACCCAATGGAAATCTTTTTTCACACAGATGCATAGATTTTTTTCAAGGTATCAATGTTTACTAACGTCGCATGCAAACAACACGATCATTAATTTTGGGATTTCCCCAATTTTTAATTTTTAATGGTAATTTAAATATACACCCTTTATTAGGATTTTGTTTAGAAAAATAAACAGTCTGGGATCAGCGAAAAGGAAAACCCCTTTTTGACCCCACGGACCAGTAAATTCATAATTTAAACCCTCCCCGGACCATTTAAATAAAAATTTTTTAAGTTTTAAAAATATATTTAAAAAAAAATTGGGATCTAAGAACAAAAAAAATGTGTATCTAGTAAAAAAAAATGAAATTACCAATTAAAACCAAATTATGAAAGTTTTTAAAAAACCGTATAGTAAAATAAAAAAAAAAATAAAAAAAAAACAAATCTGAAAAAATAAAAATTTAAAAAAATAGTTTATAAAAACATTTGGTATTATACTTTCCCTATGTGATGGATGTTCCTGCTTTCTTGAAATAAGATTATGGATATTTCGGGGGCCCCAAATTTTTTACTCCAAGGCAAAAACTGTATTTATTTCATGCTGAGATAGGTACCGGGATCGGGCATAGGGAAATTTTTTTCAATTTTTGAACGAAAACATTCTCAAAAAATTTTTTTCAGGTTTTTTTGCCCTTAATTAATTCTTCTCCAATCGTGTCCGACTTTTTGCATTTCGTGATCTAATTTGTCATGAGATAGAAGGCCTTTCGTGTAATGATTTATGTTCTATGGTACTAATGAATATCAAACCGAAGAAAATACGCACATGGTTAAGATTTAAGATTATGTCTTGTCTTAAAAATATACCAATATACAAAAGAAAATACACAAAAACTTACTTAATTACTTTTTTATATTTTATATCGAACTCAATACGTCGGGAAGCCCATCTTTAAATGCTTTCCCAAAGATATACTATGCGACTCAGGAAGAAACATTTGAAGAGTGCGAAACAAGACGAGACACAAAACAAAGGGAACTAAAACAATGCAGATACGCGGGACGACTTACTTAAGTGGCGTTATTCTATTAAATTGCGTTATTCTAAGAAATAAAACGTTTTTTTAACTTTTTCATTTTATGGGCAAATTTTGTTTCAATGATCTTAAAACATAACTTACCGTTATGAGGAAATACATTCCAAAAACACATCTTTATGGGGACCAATTTAAATTTTTCTCCGGGGCCCCAATTTGGCGACCTCTGATCTGGGTCAAGGGGTATCAAAACTCAATTTTTAACTTGTTCCCCAAAAAAACAAGGTTTAACTTTAGGGGGCAAAAAAGGGAAAATTTATAAAAACGTAGGTTTTTTTTCCGAAAAAAACATTATAATAAAAAAAATATAAAAAAAAAGGAAAAAATTTTCTATTTACGTCCTGACGCTTGACCCTTTTTTCTCTTACCGGAACCGGTTTTTTTCCACTGGGCGCTTGGGGGCGGGACTAAGAGGGCCAAAAAGGGGGCCCCCAAAAAACTGGACTTAAATTTCCCATCCACCATGCCAATGGGGCCTGTAGAATCTTCTGGGCCTAGGGTCCCAGATGAGCCCAATCGGCACTGTTTTCTACTATCTTTCCCCGTTTCTGGAGAAAATTTTTTTTGCAGCGATTACTTTTTAAAAAATAATCAAAGGGGGGAGAGTCATTAAAAGGGATTTCTAACTGGAGATTTTTATTTCTTTTTTTACCTGAAAATAACTGCTCGCAAAGATAAACTCCGGGGCATTAATAGCATTTTTTCATATCCCCAGATTATTTTATCACTTCACAGAAAAAAAAATTCTACTACTTCCCCATTTTTTTTGGAACACTCGATGTTTCATCAGCGATTTTTTGTTTATTTTATTACCATTTGGGTTTGATATAAAAAATACCCAAACACATAGGGCCCGGAAATAAATAAGCGGGTTTTTAATTTAAAATAATGGGGAAAAATTTTACCGAATGAACAATGTTTTTCTTGGGTTAAATTTTGCAGGCAAAAATAACTGCATAAACCAAAAACCCGCAATAAGAACCAAGCAAAATCCTATAAAAACCCAGGTATTTTATTTTCCAAAAACAAAATATTTTTTGTTATGCACCAATATCCACAAGACTGTAGTTTGGGGGAACTAAAAACCCATATTATTTGTAATTTCTGAATAAAATGTATGCCTATCAATTGTTTTTATAGGGTAAAAATTGTTAAAATATTTAACCCGGACTTTTTTTTTTGTTAACTAGTTCTTTAAATAAATAGATATGTATATTGTGTTCATCTTATTAATTTAATATCTTATTCTTTCAAGTATATTTTCAACCCTTTTTATTCAACAACAAATTCCTTTTTTAAATTTTTTAACAGTTGAGCATCTATATAATCAACTTTTTTCAAAGCATATTTTGTTTGTATTTTTTTAAAAATTACTTCAACATTTTTCATCTGTTGAAAAGTCAGTAAACTAATTTTTGACATATTTTTGATATTATTTATGCTTAAATATTGTGTACCTAATTGTGGTAAATTCAAAATAAATGTATGCATTTTGTTTAGTTATAGCCCTAAAAAGAGCATAATTAAAAGAAAAAAACATTTAGTGAATTCTACCTACCTTCTTTATATATTCTGCGTCGCTTTTTTATTTTTTTATATATTAGGTTAGGGAAAAAGAAATCCATTTTTTTTTCGGTAGATCATTAGAGTCGATATTTTGGGGAAGATCGATCAAACAATTTTAAATTTTGTTTTTGTCAAGGTGATATTTCCCTTAAAAAATTTTGTTTTTGTTTGTTTGATTTATTTATTTTTGGTTTAAGGGTGTTACAAATGGAAGTCAACAAAGAGAAAATTCGGTACATTTTACAGTTTTGTTTGATAAAGGAGAAAATGCAAGCCAGATGGCTGAAATTGTGAATAGCGTTTATGGTGCCGATACTGTTACAGCTAATTACGTGCAATTTTGGTTTCGTCGATTCTGTTCAAGCACTTTTGATGTTAAAGTTGCCCCTATCACAAACAGGCCTGTCATCAAAAATGTCAATGAAATCACAGAAATAATCGAAGTTGACCGGCATTTTAGTAATCGTAGCATCACCCAGGATCTAAAGATCGACCATAAAACAGTTTTAAGCCATTTGAGCAAAGTAGGATTCAAAAAGAAGCACGATGCTTGGGTGCCACGCCAATTAACACTAAAAAACATGATGGATCGAATTTCCATCTGCGAAGCTTTGTCCACAAACGGGATGAAATCGACCCATTTCTTAAACGGATGGTGACATAATGAGAACTGGGTCACATACGACAATATTGTGCGAAAACAATCGTGGTCAAAGCGCGGTGAAGCAGCTCAAATGGTGGCCAAACCAGGACTCATGGCCAGGAAAGTTCTACTGTGTATTTGGTGGGACTGAAAGTTACTATTTATTATGAGTTGCTTCCGCAGGTCCAAACACTAAATTCAGATCTCTACTTTCAACAACTGGGGCGTTTGAAACTAGCGTCTTACCAGAAACAGCCAAAATTGGCCAACAGAAGAGGTGTTGTGTTCCATAAGGACAACGCCACGACAAACACGTCTCTAGTGACTCGCTAAAAACTCTGGGAGCTTGGTTGGGAAGTTTTAATGCATCCACCATATAGTTCGGACCTGGCACCAAACGATTACCACCTTTTTCTCGCATTACAAATCTTCCTGAGTGATAAGAAATTGGGATCAAGAGAAGTCTGTGAAAATCGATTACTAGAGTTTTTCGCCAATAAAGGCCAAGACTTCTAAGAGAGAGGCAATATGAAGCTACCATTAAAATGGCAACAAATTATACCACAAAACGGTACATATTTGACTCAAATGGGACAATCTAAAACATGTTAAGTAAATTTTTAATTTCATGCAAAAAAAAAGGTTTTTTTTCCCAACCTAATATTTTTTTTGGGTATATATTTCCCCCGGGCCGCAAAAATGTTCGTTGTTGGTCGCGAGTTTAACACCCCTGGTGTTGATGAAAAAGAGGTGGCGATAGAAAAAATATTGCAATCATGTTAATATTTAATTAAGTACTTATATTAATATTTATTTATTCAATTCGACTGAGCTAAAATGATGCAATTCTGGGACTTTTAACGGTTAACAAATATCATATGTGTACAAGTCTACATTAACACATATTTAAAAAAAATCACGCAAATCCTGACACAGGAATTCAAATCTGTAATCACAATTTCGTATAAGGCAACTGAAGCGCCCAATTGTTGTCAGATGTTTGAATACAATATTGCTTTCTCGTAACGTTCATTTATAGGCCACAATGTGTCTTCTAGTGCCTTTTGGTATTTTCTCAACACGCACACACAACACACATCATCTTAAAATCTTCTAAATTTTATAGGGATTTAAATCTATTTCAACGCCAAACCGGCGATTAGGAGACCAGATTTGGCCCAAGGTATAATTTTTAGCTAACGTTCCCAAAAAATATTAATTTATTGTTTTAAAAAAACGTTTTTTTCTGGCTATAATATTTTTTTAAATAAAACCCAAAGTTTCAAAATATACAAACTATGATATATTAAGATAAACATATGTTTTTTTCTTTTTTTAGAAACCTCTTTGAAAATCTAGATAAGACAATTATTCTTCTACATTAAAAAATTTTTCTATTGAAACCATTAAATACGCAAAAAAAAATTAATTTTTTAAAAAAAAATGAAAAATATGAAACGCAAGATTAATTTGCTAGTTTTTTTTTTCGATTTGAAGTTATTCTTTTGACATTTGCGCGGGAAAAAAAAAATATAATCAACGATTATTATTATTTTCTTCATTTTCTTGGTTTTTTTTTTTTCGAAAAAAATTGTCTGGAGCAAAAATGTTAATTTTAAACGTAAGGGGAGATTAATTTTTTAAAAATAAAAATGATTTAGTTTAAATCATCCCAATCTTATAAATCATTTTTTTTTTGTGGTAATAAATGCAACGAAACAGATATGGGAAAAAAAGCCGTTAAAATTTTTCGACAGAAATAATTCCACAGATTAATAATAAAGGGCGTAGATTGTGTGTGTTGTGTGTGCAAAATAGTTTTATTTTTTTAAAAAGTATTAGAAACATTAAATTATCATCAAAATTTTTTTTTAAAAAGATATGTAACTACAGATTCATTTAAGTTTGCGTAAATTTTTACAATTTATAAAATAGTAATATTTTATTGAATTTGATGAAATTAATTAATGCAATTTTTTTATAATTATTTTGTGAATAAAAAATTTAAAAATTAGTGGTAGAAGTGGAGGGGGGAAATATGGAGCAAGTGAATGAGATTGTTTTTTTAAGCATAAAACCAAAGGGTACTGGAAAAGAATCTCGTAATTTTGAGCCTCTATCAAGTGATGAAGAAGACACCTGAGCTGGCATTTCCTCTCCGAACTTCCCCACCTCGTCAACGGGTCGACAGATTTAAGTTCATGTCCCTCTTTTATGGCGGGCTCTGGGTCAAAAAGGGGTTGAGCATGCGACCCCAAGTCCATGACCAACCTTTGGGGTCGGGGGCCATTGTGGAAGTTTGAATAGGGGGCCCAAATTTGCATATTTGCCAATTTTACCGAAGTTCGATATTAAAATCCCTCCCATAGCCCCTGATACAGCTTCAAGGTGCTGCGTTGATAAAAAATCAGATTAAATTAAATATGCGTGTGTGTCTGCATATGTGCATGCGTGTATTCACGAATTATATGGTAAAATTCGATTTTTAAGATTATATGTAAATTTTATCCATTATTTTTCCTTTTAATATTATATGTGTTCGTCTTGAAAAGTTAATTGTAATTCTTTTAAATGAATTCAATTCTAATAAAAGTGTTTTATTTTTATTATATACAAAATGTAGTGTAACTGTAAGCCATTCCTATCAAAGAAGTTCATGCGTATGTATAAAAATAATTTTTTAATTTTTACCTCTTTCATTTTTGTAGAGGCCACGATAGTCTAGTGGCCATGGTCACGGAGTTGTGGCCCGTCGTCTTGAGTTCTGTCCTAGTACCTTTAAATACCGTCTGATGCATATTAAATCTTTCGAGTTTTCTCATTTGTATGATACGCAGAAGTTCGGAGAAGGGGTGAAAGCCGCCTTGACCATAGTTCAAGAGGATAAGGTTCATCGCCAACAGCCACCGCGCGCGCGTGCGTATTACTTTATAGAGCGATGTTAATAAATACTAACTTTTATTTTTGTATGTATAATTCTCTTTTCACAGGTTTTGAGATAGTAGAAAATGCACACCGGCTTTAAGATATCTGACTACTTGCGACAACTGTTTTTTAAAGAAATGAAGATGTGGATATTTTTTTGTGGTTTTTAGATTTATTTAGTACATTTTAAGAAAAAAAAAGACTAAAAAATTTAGAAGAGAAACTTAAATTATTACTACTAAATTGAGAAAAAATGTGTAAAAATTGACAAAAAACTTACATAAACAGGGCCTGCTCTGTACAAATAGTAAACGAACGAATTCCCAATTTTTCAATTTTGATGTGTTGCTTTGCTATTCCTTTTTGAAATGATCTTCAAGATAAGAGATATTTTAATTTTTACTGAAACTAGATCTCTTTATCGTAGTTACTATATGAAATTGCTTAAAACAAACAGTGATTATATTCACATAAAGAACTGTAAATTTTGTAATAAAACAGTGATTGATAAATCTGAAGGTTAAAACACTTCTACTATTATACAGAACATACAAAAAAAATTTCAGCAAATTATTTTAAAACTGTCCCCGTTTGAGTTTTTCGAAAAAAACACATTTCGAGTAAAACGCATTTTAAAGTTTGACATCTTATATAAAGTTATGGCATCTGCTTTTACTTTGTACTTTTTGTCCTAGTGAATGGAAAATAAAAAAAAAAAAACGTGATATTTCTTATAAAGCTAATAAAATGCCCTATAAAATAAAACCATTAAAAAAATTTGTCATTTTTAAAAAAAAATGTTGATTTTAGGGTAGTCGGATACCTTAAGTTTTCAATTACGAATTATAAAACCCGCAAATGATTCATAAGTTAATGACAGCTGAATTCTGAATAACACCAATCCATTACCTTGGGACATTTAATTTATTTCGAATCTATTATTATACATCGACTTCTAAAAATTGTTCCTCACTGGGAACATTAAATCGGTGTTGAAAAGACCGGAAATGAGCTCCGTTCGCCCTCCAGACTTTAATTTTCAATTTGAAAGAAACATGTTTTGTATTCTGACAACTTAATTATCTGTGCCATATTATAATGCTTTCAATGACAATTTTTGTTGGTCTTGTTTTGTCAAGAATACACATATAATTGTTGTTCTATCCTTCAATTATGTATTTGGAGAGATAATTGCTTAGTATTATTATAGCCCAGCTGTAGAAGGCGCTTTTTTTAAAAACCAGGGAATATATAGGTATGGTGATGTTTACTCATACTCCAAGAGAAAAAACTAAATTGAACGAAGACATGCGCTCGGCCTATATTGCAGGTTTCCCGTGGAGTATGAGGTCTCTCGAATACTTTAATAAACGTGCAACTTTGTAATAAAGTCACGTATATATGTACAAACTGAAGAGGAGAGCATTATTTGAGAAAGGGCATCCAGTTTAAATTAAATAGGGAAAAAAAAATAGACACAGATCCAACATACGAAAAGTGAGAATCTAAAAGTATTAAATTTAAGATTTCACGTGCGTTTTGACAATATTATTTTTTTAAAAAAACTTAATACAAAGATAAGTTTTTCAACCGAAAGTTCGATTTTATTTTAAACGTTTTTTGTTTGCATATATGAATTTATAATAATTGCGCTTTTCTTACAGAAAAAAAAATACTCAAGACTTTTTTTAAAATGTTTGTGTGCATGGTTTAAAATGAGTGATGTTCAATGATGCGTCCTCATGTGCAAGGCAATTTAATAAGTAAAATGAAGACAGATATCTCATATTTTTAACCCTTAATAGAAAATACAATAGTTGAATTGTAAGAAAATTAGGTTTATGTGCAAAGGTGCTTATAATTAAAGTCTCACTTTAAAATGCTATAAAACAAGAAATAAAAATTTTTGAACGTCAATTCCTTCATACATATATCATTATCAATTCTGAATGAATAATGAACAAAAATGTTTGCTCAGTTACGAATAACATTCCGTCCGAAGGAATTTACGTTAGACACACTTCGAAGAAATACGCAGAGCTAAGCAAAATCTTTTGTTTACTGCTTGGAATAAAATTTTGGAATCACGAGAATTTATGGATTGCAGATGTATACGTGCTTCTCTTTAGAATAAAAACAAATTAAGGAAAAAAAAAAGATTTTCAATTGCAATCCTGAAGTAGTTCTGCAAGCATTTCCTTCAGAAAAAAACAAAAAGTAAGACATTTACATCTTTTTGTTCATAAAAGAAATATATTTCCTTTGATTCCTTTACTTCGGAAATAATAAATTAATTTCGCAAAGATTTGAACTAATCTATTCCTTGGTAATTACAGTTACGCTCCTTTTTTCATCAGAAAATATTTGTTGTTTAAGTATTTTAAATACTTAAACTGTATTTAATTTAATTTTATCCTTTAAAGTTCACTACTTATTCCCTTTGAAAAATTAACCAAATAAGTTCAAAAATGACTATTAGACATGAAGGTGATCACAAATATACAAAGGAAAAAAAAATTAGCATTTTTCAATTTCGAGAAATTTATGGTTTCACTGTGAAACCAGCGAAGAGTAAAAGTTCACTTTGCCTACTTAAACTAACCAATCTAAAAGATTATTAAGAAAAAAAAAATCAAATATTTTATGACCCTAAAACTTTTATATTTTAACGAAATTTATTAAGGAAAAATAACTTTAAAAGTTTCTAATAATTTTTTAAAAATTTTTCTGCACTTTTATAATTTTTAATACGAATTTGGACATAAAATTACGTATATTTTACATTATATACTAAAAATAAATTATATTCCTTATTAAAAAATTACTAATACATAACAATTTTCCATCTAAAGCCATACAAAGAGAATATTTAAATTTATTATGTACATACAAGGTCACATTTCGGCATATGCAACATGTGCAGCTGCAAAGGATGGCAAAATTTTAGAGTGGAGATAAATGTATTTGAATATAAAAAATTTCACTATAATTTTATAGTAAATAAAAAATTTTGCTAAATATGCAATAAACAAGTAGTGCTTCAGAAAGTCAGCTGCAGAGAGAATTTCCACTTTAGAACGAGCGCCAAGAGACTTGCAATACCGCCTCTTACTGGAGTTTGGTTTCACAATGAAACCATAAATTTTAATTTCCTTTTTCTACTCTTCTGTTTACTTATCAAAATGATTGAAAGTTGTAATTAAGAACTAGTAAGACTCATAGTAAGATTGCATGCGGTAATTTAAAATAATTATTTTTTAAAAATATTTTTAAAGTTAATACAATTTACTTAATTTAAGGAGTCGTCAATATTTTTCTATTTAAGAGGTCTCAATCGTTAAATGTAGCCATAATGCTGCCATTTATTGCGAGAAAAAAGAACAAAAATTCAAAAACAGCTCTTATTGAGATAAAAAGATTTAAATTTGATTTTCTTCAAAAATGTTTAATGTGTGGTTTCGGTGTGAAGCCAATGAACGTTAAAGGGTTAAACAAGTAATGTTATTCTTATTATATGTCATGTATTTCTAATTAGTATTTTATCTAATTCTTTATCACTTTTAAGGGAAACAAGTATTTTATTTCACATAGATAAGTAAAATGTGTACACACAATCATCATGAATACATTTAAATTGTTTATACACACATTAATCTTGTTGTCGAAGAAAATGTACGTGATTTATTTATAATAAAAATTTTCTAATTATTTTTTCTTTATATTATTATGATTTTAATTTTTCCCTTTTCATAATTTTTTCTAAATCTATATAAACATATACATTTTGTCAATAAGATTTCATCTCACCAAGTTCTTTTGCTTCTAGATACAGAAAACAAATTTTTATACCTTTCGTCATGTAGTTTTTCAATAAAATATATTCCTGCATTCAGTTTATTGGGGTCTTGTCAGTATTTTACGCTAAATGGGATTTTTTTATTAATATTTTATTACAATTTTAGTAAAACAGAAATATTTATAAACCGTAGTAAATCTTGAAAAAAAAAAAAAAATGAAATAAACTCAGTATTCACACTTAAAACCTTTTTTAAATAATTAGTTATTATTTGTTAGTTTGAAAGTTGGTTAGTATAAAAACATTTTAACTAATAGAAATATAATTTTGCTAATGAACATAATTCAATTGCAGAAATAAAATTCTGTTTTAATCGAAAAAGAATCGCTTCAATATAATCACATGTATGGTATGTGCATTCAAATAAATACATTTTTTCCCCAAGATTCTTCTTATAATTGCAAATATTACATGTCTCAACTGGCTTTCAAAAATTAAAAAAAAAAGGAATTCACAAAGTTAAAAATAATTTAAATTCGATACAAGACTGTCCCCCAGCCTACTTTGTTGTCTAGAAAAAAGTATTTAATAAGGATTGGTATTAAACCGAAAACAGAATATGTTTAGAACCCCCCGGGTGCCAATAATAAGAATTTTATGAATTAAAAGTTAAAATAAAAAGAATCATAATACAACAAAAAACATGCATGCATCCAAAAAAACTGATATAAGATGATTTGTGCGTATGTTGCATTAATTATTTTAGCTGCGTTAAATTGAAATTCAATAAAAAAAAGTGCATTTCACGTACATTGTATTCAAAATTGTCGTTGTGTGTGTGTTGATCGTTATTTCCCTTTAATAAATTTTTATTTAAATCGCGTATATTACATTTAATTAATTATTTTATTGTTCTGTTATTGTTAAAATAAATTATTTTTTAGTTTTCCCTCATTAAAATGCACAAGCATCTGCACAATTGCAACATAATTGATCAAATGCAGAAAATATCCTCACGAGGGAACTGGACGAGAAACATATTAACATCGTGCTATAAAGCTGCATGAGGGCTATTCGTGATGTACCTCGTAATTTTTATTCGTATTTAACGTGCATCAGCCCCTCTACATGGCGTGTCTTCAATGGTTCTAGGGCTCGAACTCATGACACGCCAGCCACTTCATCGCTATGCTACGGCAGCCACGGAAAGGTACTCGCAATTGACACACAGGTTCTTTAGGGGTTAATCTTAATTTATTCTGGAACTCTGTAACAATCCACGTAATTTTTTTCTATAACAAAGAACAAATATCACGTGAGTATAAATCTACAATGGCTCAGATTCGTAAGCCATACAGTTATTCATCAGTAAACACAATTTTGCAAAAGACAAATAAAACGCTGAGTCGCCGTCAAATGTTTGATTCCCATTTATTTCCCTACATCATTTTTATAATGGGAAGAACTTTCCGCAGTTTTAAAGTTTTTCATCATGTATTCTGGAATTTTGTACAAACACTTATTTTTGTTAGCGAATTGGGTATCTTAAAGACATTCTTTTCACCAAATTTGCTATCCAAATCTGTCATCTATATTATTCCTGTTCGCTTAACATTATTAAAAAGTATTCTGTTTTAGCGCAAAAATTTCCTTTCCCATCATAATATTCTTTCGGTGTAGAAGCAAACAAAATTCAAACTTTCCGTAGCATATTAAAATATTTTCCAATTAAGTTATTTCTCAAATAATCATTAGCCTTTGTGTGATAATTCTAACTTATCATAAGAATTTTAAGAAATAAATAAGTATATGTTTATTTCAGTACTGTGTGAATGAAAAATTGGTGAAGAGAAAAAGAAATTTGTAATCATCTTATGATCAAATATCTTGTTTTTTTCTCTCTCTCTTTTTATTACTCTTAAAATCATTTTTCATAAAAAAATAAATAAATAAATAAAAGCACATTTATATTCTATACATTTGTGAGTACATTGCTTGATCTCAGAGGTTTATTTCAAACAGATGAGGGTTTACTTTTCGAAAAGATGCATTCTAAAACAAAAAAGAGAAACAAATAGAGTTGAAAGATCAATATTTTTAAAAAAAATATATTCATTAATGGAAACTCTAAGGACAACAATAAAAGGTCAATATTTTTAAGCTTCTTCCATGACTCTTTTCTAGATCATTTTTTTATAAAATTTCATTTACTTTACCAGAATGAAAAAGCTTTTAGTTGAGAATCAAATTTAAAATTGAGCAAAGCCCGTGCTTTCAGAAGAGAAAAAAAAATTACAGTGAAATATTGTTGACATACATCAAATCGACTCAGTCTCTTTTCAGCAAAATCCTTCCGCCATTTCTTTGCTGAGCGTTATCATGAAAAACGCGTGCTTTGAGACAAAAATGGAGGAATTTTCAAATCCTATTTATTGTTCAAAGAATTGGTACGGAAATCATTTACAATCAGACATTGCTTTGGAATTCAATATCAAAAAAATATTTTAGTTCATAAGCAAATTTTTTTTGTTTCTTTTTGAATAATGTTTACTATTCATTATCTAATAACTTAAGTCTAAAAAATGATGAATATTATCTACATGTTGGTTTCTATTTAAAAAAAAATTAAAATTCTTTTTAATAAATATTAAAATATATTATTCTATTAAGATTCAAAATTGCCAATATTTACTGTTATAGTTAGAGACGCTTGTAAATACCGTGATTTATATATATATCTTACAATTTTAAACAGAATGAGATAAAATAAAACTCGCTAAAGAAGCAGGTATTAACATAAATCGATAAATAATGACGAATATTGAAAAATAATGAAATTTACTTTCACCCTAATTTTCACCGTAATAATCTCTTATTATTACGAATATCACAATTTTTATAGTGTTTTTCTCATATAATTATCATTAGTTAAAATACGATGTGTGATTTTTTCTGCAGTGGTATATCGCATTTGAAATTTGTTAAAATAACTCCGTTTTTCAATGTTGAATATATTCTCCATACTTATCAAGATTTTGGGTGCCTATAATTTGACGCATACTTTTAACTAAGAAGGCATAACATATAGTACAAGAGATGTGTAAAATAACAAGCAGCTTCGAATAAAAGCACCATGTATGATCGTATGTATCAATTGTTGATCATTTTTTATTTACAACCATATTACGTGTTTTTTTCTTTTGTATTGATGCTCTTTTAGATTGCGATAAATATGCTTTATTTCTTAGGCCGGTTTTCTACAAAGAGAATTTGTGCTTTTTAACTTGTTCTCTGTCATTTCTCCTCTAGTATGAATAGTGGAATAAATTTTTCCACACAAGTGAGTGTGTGAGTAATTGAACATTAACGTCACACTGTTCAGCTACACGAGGGCTTTCGGCCACGGACCTCGTAATTTTGAACCATGGTTAAGTGACGAGGTCGACACCTGAGCTGACACCCACTCTCCTAACTACCACACCACACCAACGGGAAGACGTTTGAACGCTCGACAAATTTTACTCTCTTACACGGTAGGTCTTTAGTGGTACTGTGCTCGAATTCGTGACAAACCAGCCACGACCCGATACCTTGACCATTAGGCTTCTGTGGCCACATTTTTCACATAAAATTGACTGAAGGGTGCGACCCAGGCCCAAGTCGGTGGATTTTCATAATGCAGAAAATCGACAGCGGCCATGTCGTATGGTTATACGGCATGAAAAAGATCACTTGAGTGTCCGTTTGGCTTGGATGCTCTCTGCAAAATTATATTCCTAAGTACAAATTTAGCATCGGCAGATTTCAGGTGCATTCTTCTGGGGAAGAAACTGGGCGTAAAAATTACTTGCGGTAATTGGTATCGCCTAAATGGTGCCGAAATAAAAAGTGATACCAGCTCCTGGGAAATGTACTAGGTCTGCAAAGATAGAAATACCAAAAAGGAAGTCCCATTATTGAAAAAAAAAATAGTAAAGAGGATTTCTGCATATTTATATTCATACAAAGTGAAATACTCTAGCGCAAAAAGTTCTAATCATCTCGCCAAAGAAAAAGAATATATTTTATAAAGTTCTCCAAAGAGATTGAAACAGACATTACTTATCTGATCATTCCTAAAGTTAAGGTATCCGACTACGTTCGGAACCGTGATTTTGCAAAAGCGCGTAAATGGATAACATTTATGATATTTAGTGTCACTTAGATTAGAATACATGTATACAATTGTTTTAAGGACATTATGACAAAAAAACAATTAAATAAATTATTTTGGCAAATATTAGAATACCTTTTTCCAAATGTACTCCTTTTGTAAAAAAAATTCTTCTATTGTATTAATATTTTGCCTGTATTCAGCTGAGATCTCTCTACAGAGGCTCAACTAGAATTTTTGAAATGCATAACTCGAAAGTCGGTTTATCCATGTTTTACGACCACAGAGGGGAGAAATTTTAAGAAAATAAGCCGATAATTATTTCAAATGGTTGTAACTCTGAAAATAATTTGAATTTTTTCAAAAATCATAGTTGAGCCTCTGTACAGAGGTCTGAGCTATATGCAGGCAAAATATTAATACAATATAAGCATTTTTTACAAAAGGAGAACATTTGGAAAAAAGGTTATTCTAAGTTTATTTTTTGCCAAAATATTGTATTTAAATAAATTTTTTTTGTCATAATGTCCTTAAAACAATTGCATACATGTATTCTAATCTAAGTGACAGTAAATATCATGAAAATTATCCATTTATGAACTTTTTTAAAATCATGGTTCCGAACGTAGTCGGATACCTTAAAAACCTTTAAAAGTAGAATGTTAAGCAAGGCTTGTTGTTAATCTGCATGTCTAGATGGTTATCCCACAGAAATAAGAAGAAATAGATTTCTTTCAAGGGAATCCCCTTTCAAAGTTCCACCCCGCTCGAGACAAAGACTTCAATTTCTCGAATCAGTGTTTTAAGGCATTCAGAACAAATCCAATGCTTTTGTTCTTCTTTCGCTTTAAAAGGAAAGCACAAAAGGATGGTAAAACCACCGTCGCGTAACAAGATATTCGTTTCAACTGGCTCCAAAGGTTCATACAATCCAAGGAAATTGACTTTTTCGAAAAACTATTTCAAATCTCCTTACCGAAGAGAATTATTTATTCCTTTATCCTTGGATATTTTTTAGTTTCTGGCTGTTATTGCTAATCTATTACTTATTCTCCAGAATTAAATTCAATATAAAATTAAACTAACTCTAATTTAGTTTTAATTTTGAATTATTTTTGAATTGTCATCGTACCCTCTCCACAAAGTTGTAATCATTAATAGTGATTAAAGTAAAACTTATGACGATGATTATTTATTCACAAATCATCCTCTTGACTAAAATAGTTAATTGACTTCTAAAACATATCCTTCCACAGCATATACCGTTTTTCACCTTCCTGTCATTTTTCTTAGCATGAACTTAGTTTAACTTTCGAAAGTCATGAAAACGCTCGTTCCTAAGTGTTATGCTAGTTTACAATTACTAATATAAATATGAAAAAAATAAATAACAAATCAATTTGACTCAGTTAAAAGAATTCATTGATAGCCTCAATCTCAGTTCCAGATTTAAAAGCGTGCGAAATGATGGAGGAGAGCGAAGCTAGAGTTGGGAAGAAACTAAGGCGTTGAAAAATGTTGTCTAGAAGGCGCTGCTCTGTAATGCCTATGCCATGAATTTGTTATGGGTGATGCAGATGAGCTACGATTATGTATAGTTGTAATTTTTAATTGAAGGGCTTAGCCCTAATAATATAATCTAACAAGGGGAGGGCACGACTAATGAAATTCATTTAAAGACCAGACTTGGGGTGATAGTAGTACTCCTTTAGGTTGTTAAACTGTCAATGTAATTCCGCCGAATGGCCAGTCAATTCTGAAGAAGTATCCAGTGACGCAGTGGCATAGTTGGTAGGACGACTGTTGTCTAATCGGGTTGACATGGTTCAAGTCACGCGAGTAACTTTTTTTTCAATTCATTTAATTATTTTTTAAATTTAAGTAAATTTATATATGAAAGGTTTATTAAATGTTAAATGATGTTTTATACTTAATTATTTTGTATTTTATAAAGCAAAAAAAAAATACTCTAATTATATAAATATCTATGTTATATTGCATAAATATATTTTTATATTAACAAATAATCTTTATAATAAAATATATTATAATAAATATTAAATAATATTTTATATAAAAATTGGTTACAAATAGTTTTATAATGTGAAATGCAATAAATTATAAATAAAATATTATATCTAATATATAAAATAATCCATAAAATATACTATTATAGTTAAATTAATTATTTTATAATTAATATAATAAAAATAATATATGTGTTTTTATATATCATTAATTTAATTACTTTTTTAATTATATAGAATATTTAATAAGTGCTTTTTAAATTAATTAATTTTATTTTTAAAAAAATAATTAAATGAATTGATGGAAAAAGCTGCTCACGTGACTCGAACCCTATCCGTCTGTTCAGAAAGCAAGCCTCCTACTAACTATGTCACTGTGTCACTGGATGTAATTAAAACTTAATTGTATAAAAGCTAAGCATGGATTTTGAAGGCTGTTTTCACCGAATTGACTGGCCATTCGGCAGAATTACATTGAGGGTTGAACACCCTAAAAGAGTACTACTATTACACCAAGTCTCGATCCCAAGTGAATTTCCTCAGTCGTGCCCTCCCCCTATAATTTGAAATGATATATGTTTCTCTTTTTTTAAATATATTTATAACGTCCCGAAATAATAGTTTGTACAAAGACAACAAGAGTAGTTATCAATGAGCCACCAATTGTAATATAAGGGTTCGTGAAAGCTTATCGAGAAAAGCAGTTTAAAAAAAATAAAGTAGATGTTCCATTATAACCTACATATTTTCTAATTTTGGACTCTTCATAAGCCATCGGTATATACCAAGCGCTGTTCAAAAAAAGAAAAAAAGAAAATATTCCAAAGCAATTTGTTTGTTTTTTTGAACAATGACTGAAAACACATCTTGAGTTCTGTTTAATCGGAAAAAAATAACAAAATTTAAGTAAAAACTAATTGCAGAAAACAATGATTTTTCAAATCAATCTCAACCAGAATTCTAACAGAGAATTTTCCTTTTAGAAGTTAATTAATTATATTAATTAAGTAGAATAATACAGTGGTGGCCCAAATTGTGGACACTTTTTTAAACAGTTATGTTTTTTTAAGTTCGTATGCTTATAGAAAATTTTACGTTGCACGTATTTCATATCATTTTAAAGAGAATTTAATATTAAATTCAATGTAAGAAAGAAAATTCAAATATTTGCAACGCAAAAAGAGTTATGCTGCAATAACTATCGATGTACATTGGATACTGATGATAGCAGTGTGCTATCAGAGTTTAGTAAGGTTGCGTTTATTCTTTATTACAGCTTGACATCGATGTTTCATTGAGCTGAAAATAGTTTGAAGCTCTTCCTTCGTTATTACATAATTCCAGGAAAAAATTATATCCACAATTAGTTCCTTTTTATTTCATAGGTACCTCATTCGGACAACAGTTTTCAAATGGTGCCGCAAGTTTTCGATAGGATTGAGGTCAGGACTGTTTTCTGGCCAGGATAGCAATGATATTTAGTCAAAAAGCAATAACACCAAATAAAAAAGTAGATTGGACACATGTGTGACGAGAAAGTGGTATTTCCTTTGTTAAAATTACATAATTGGTGGGTAGTTCAGTGACTGTATTTGCAGACTGAACATTTTGTTAAAGATGTCAGGAGACAAATTTAATTAAAAAAATGCAGGAAAAGGCCGAAAAAGGTGCAACACATCTGTTGATGACAGAAGAACAAAAATACTATGCTTCAGAGATAAAAGAAATTAATGGACGTCCATCAGAAGTGATCTGATTTAAGCTGGTTTTTCTGTCAGGTCATAAACAACCAGGACTAGATTAACAGATGTAAGATTAAAAGGTATAATTCCACGAAAAAAGCCATATATCAATTTACAGCAGTACTAAAAAGGACAACAGGGGGCAATGGGACACATTAATTGGACAAATAATTATTTTTCACAAATTATATGGAGGGAGGAAAATAAAATATCGTTTTTCAGTAGTGATAGCCTAAAATATGTAAGACGTATAAACCAGAAACGCTACATCCTGACTGCATCCAGGCAAATGTGAAGTACCCATATAGTTTTATTATTTATTCATGCATATCAGCATATGGTATTGGTCATCTTCATATCATCGATGGAACACTGAATGTTATAAAATACATTGACACCATTCTAGAACCCAAATTTCTAGCTTCCAACAGGGATCTATTTACCAACAATGCTTCATTTATTTTTCATCAAGATTCTGATCCTTGCCACACAGTAAAATAATTGATAGACTGATACCGTTCTAAGACCATTGCGTTTCTGTGCTGTCTAGGAAACAGTCCTGACTTCGATCCTATTGAAATTTTGTGACACCGCTTGAAAACTGTTGCCCGAATGAGGTACACATGAAATAATAATGAGCTAATTGGGGATATAATTGTTTCCTGGCATCATGCAATAACAAAGGAAGAGCTTAAAACTATTTCCAGCTCAATGAAACATCGATTTAAAGCTGTAATAAAGAATAAACTCAACCTCACTAAGCTCTGATAATTCACTGCTATCATCAGTATTAAGTGTATATCGACAGTAATTGCTACATAAATTTTTTTGCGTAGCCCATATTTAAGTTTTCTTTTTTATATTGAGTTCAGTATTAAATTATCTTTAAAATGATATAAAATACGTAGCATTTTGTGCAACGTAAAATATTCTATAAGCATACACACTTAAAAAACGTAACAATTTAAAAAAGTGTCCACAATTTTGGCCACCACTGTATATCCATTAATATATTATAACTTAATTTACTTTCTGTATTATCAGTGACCTTATAATTTTATGAAGTTGCGAGGAATAAAGTATAGAAATATTTAAAAATGATGGATTTTTGAGATTTTGCATTCTCATGTAAAAACCAAAACTCCCATTTATATATATATATATATATATATATATATATATATATATATGTTTTATCAGTTTTCTAGAATATTTACTCCAAAACTAACGATATAAATACTTATTTAGGAGCCTTCTTCCTTAAGGGTTCCTTCAATATCAATGTTGTTCAGATTCATTTGCTTCAAATCCAATGTCTTAAAGGTTGTTTCGTTGGAAAACTCACACAAAAGGTATTACCTAAGCGTGTATTGTAAACAGAATTATTTTGATAAAGTTTTGGTTAATTTATCTGCAAAATGTATTTGTGTGTGTTTTTTTAAATTCTATTTAAAGCTCGTGGCTGGGCTTTACTTGTTTTTCTATTAATTCTCTTGGGGAATCTTTGGGTCCTGCCATTGAGTTATTTCACAGCTATCCCTCTCAAACAGAAACCTTGATATTCATATTAGCTAGTATATATATAGTGGAAGTTCAGTAATTGTGAAGAGAAGGAAAAGAAGATGAGTTGCGGAAAACTGTGTGCTGTTACGATAAAGATCGGAATTTAGACATGTGATTATAGGGCGAGCTTTAGCTTTTAAAATAAATTAAGGAAGTTAGGATTCTTAAGATAACTTTGAGTAAAGTTAAGCTTTTAGGATTTCATCCGCTTATTCTCATAAGATTTTAAGCTATCATTATATCACTCCAGATTTTCCTTGTATAATTTGCTTGTCTTAGATTATTATATTTTGTAATAATAAATTGGATTTCTCATGGCTAATTTGGGTCATCAATCTTTACCTCCTACAGATTTAGGTCGAGAAGATGAAGAGATTGCTTCCCCAGGCGGGATTCCATTACAAGCTTTTAGTGGTATATTTGAATGAGAGATGAAATACTGGGGACTTATAAAGAATCATATCAGTAACTGTGGTGGGGTGGATGGATTTGTGTCTATTTTTATGTATATTCTCTGACCAGTGAGATACTTGTCATTGAAACAAGACAAGAAAAGAAAAAAAAAAAACTACTAGGTATATTAAATCAGATGAACAGAAATTACATGTTAAAAGTCGTGAGACTATTAAAAAAAGCAAAAGTAGGAGAAAACAGTTTGCTTTTTATGTACTTTACTGTTCGATATAATTTAAACGAATGGGAAAAAAAGGGATTTTTCCTAAAGCTTTAGCTTTTTTTCATTACATTAGCTTAAATAGACTGAAAATTTGTATATTAGTATGAAGTTTGTCTTCCTTTAGCAGAAATGACCTTTTCAACCAGCCTTGGAATTGACTCATCAAGTTTAGTACACATGTTCTTGATTTTACCATCTTGGAAACACACTAGTACATCGCTTTTTATCATTTTATCTCTTGTCGTGAGATTCCTCTTAGCGAAACGATTGTTGAGAATATGCCATCAATTTTGAATAGTATTTAAGTCTGGTGAAGTTTCAAGCCAATCGAGCACTTTTATTTTATTTCTCGCATAAAAGTAGGGACCAATTTCGAATTGTGACAAGGGGCCAAGTCATGTTGAAATGTTCCATCAAATATTTCCATGAATGGAACACAATCCTACTATATAATATTTCTCTATATATGACAGAATTCCTCATGTATTTAAGAGGAACTAAGCTTCCAGGGCCATTTGTTGTGAAAAAAAACCCCAAACATCTGCTTAGAACAGTGTTTTACAATCTATTGGATATGGTCTGGTAACAAAGTTTAAACTTCACTTCGTCTAATTACACTTGATTTGTATTCCCGCAAAAATAAATGTTTCATCACGCAAAATCACCTTCTTCCAGTCGTTAACAGTCCAGTCCATGATCGGTATTTTTTGGCCCATGCTAAGCGTTTTTTCATCATTTTCTGAGTTAGAAATGGTTTTTTTCCGCGGTCTTATTGCCTTAAAACCACCTTTCAGATGCCTTTTCCGTGCATTTGGGGGGCCATTTCCCAACCCCATTACCCAATAAACCCCCTTAAAAAGTTTATGTTTGTCTTTCATGGATTTATTTTGCTACTTTTTATTAAAATTTTATCAATTCTTGGAGTAGTTTTCCACTTGTGCCCACATTTTTCTTTCCGTTTTGGAGACCATGATCCAGAATGTTTTTAAAACACTTAATTCATTCACATCAATTGCCAAAGGTATATCTCTTTCAGTCATAGAAGTGTAATCATTGGGGAAGTGATTTTTTTTTAGAAGGGTTTCCCTTTGGGAGTAATATCCATTTTTGAACAAGAAAAAAAGTAACACTGAACAAATGGTAATATTAATTATTTATTTATTGAAAGACCGCTAGATCCCACCAGACAGAGTACAGTTTTTTTCCCCTGGGGGGAAACTGGGGATTGATTATTAAGACGGGGAATTTCTGGTGTACGCATCGCGCGGGAAACCCCTTCCCCCACGTGTTCCTATTTAAAAAATATATATATATTTATCCTAGAACTGCATAAAAAGTACCTTTACAGTAAAAAAATTGTATTTAGCCCCGAGGTGAATAAATTTAATCTAATTTATCTTTTCCATTCATCCCAGGGTTTAAAAAACGTCTTATACAGAACGCAAAATTGAAATTACCAGCTGCCCTACTGAAAGACTCATAACTAAGTTTTTGATACATTAAAATGAGTAAATTATAGTCAAAGGCGATCTGTCACACTACCTAAAGGAAGATATATAGGGTTTGAGGTGGTTAAGGACTGCACTAGTAATCACATACCAACTCAAACAAAGAAAAACATCTTTGTCCCAATTAATTCGAACAGTATAGTACTTACTACTATAATAAAATTACATTGAAAATTATTTTGGATACTTTTTTTTTCTGTAAAAATGTTCCTAATTTGAACTCAATTCTCTAACATAGACAAAAGTGGTTTTAACGATTTCTGAATTTTTAATATTAATAGTTAAATCTTCTCTATTTTGCAAGTTTATTATATTATTATATTATTATTTTCCCTGCATAAAATATAATTTTCTAGGTATAAACTTAATACTTAGATTAAACGTTTGATAAAAAAAAGCAGTCTAATCATGAACACCTACTTGTTCTTCCAAAGTGCATTTGAGGGGAAAGCGATTGAAATGGACTGTAAAGTCAATATTTCTGGAAATGCAATTTCCTTAGACATATTTCGCCACGTCAACTTTTTCCATAAAACTTTATTTTCTTTTTCCCCAAGGAAAATGCTTTTAGTAGAAGACCAAGTTCAAATAAAAGGGGGAAAGCCCATTTCTGATTTAAGAAAAACCCAATTAAACTACTTGCGCATGTCAAATCGTCGTAGGTTTTATGGAAAAAAAACTATTATTTATATGCAAGTTTAGAACCTTCCAAGATTCATGTATAGAAGAAAAAGGGATTCACAGACACACAACAAAAATTGACTGCTTATTAAGTGTTGCTGTGTAGGCAAACAAATTTTGTAACCTTTTTAATATTTTGTTAAGTTTTTAATATATTTTTAAAAACGATATAGTATTCAAAGGGTATTTTTCTTCATCTTCATCTTTTTAAGGGATTTCATCGATTTAAAAAATATTCAAGAAGATCCTTATAAGGCATAATTATTGTTGCTCAAAAACACTTAAAAAATAAAAGTATTCATATACATTACTTACTTTTTAAGTATATTTTGTAACTTGCAAATTGTGACAAAGCTATCGAAATTTGAAAAATACTAAAGAACAAAATAAATCAAAGCTAGAGGCAAAATACCACATGATTTTTAGGAAAGTAAAACAAACAATTTAAATTATTTGCTTTTGTAAGAAATAAATGGAATAAAATTCAAATATCATTGCCTAAGACAAAAGAAGAGATGCTTTAAATAGGATAATTATTTCCCCAAAAAGAAAACTAATTGCTATAAGAAAATAGAAATTTCTATTGAAACACGCAGTTTTGTATGTATAATCGTTTGCTAATTCTTATTTAAATTTCTACTATTAGCTCAAACTCTCTCTCTATATATTTATTTATTTATCTTTTGTGGAATTTTCAATCGTTCTAAAATACACATTAAAGCTCTCAATTGAAAATGAAATTTTATATGATGATTTTTTTTGGATGACAAATACAGTATTTTTAATTAAAATTTTAAAAAAAAATTTTTTATTGTATAAAAACTAATTATTAAAAAAGAATTAAAAATTTACAGTCACGTTGGCATCTTTTTTGGGGGACTTAGCAACCTTTTGTGGGCTTGTGCCAAAACAAAAAAGGGTTTTTTTTATATATTTTACACCCTCATTTGCTGAATTTTCTATACACTATTATTTGGGGGTAAAAATACGATAATTTAATTCTAATTAATTAAAATTAATTTACTGAAACTAATAATTTAAAGAATTACAGATACACCCAAAGCCACGTTGGTTTCTTTTTTTAGCGACTTGGGTCAGCAAAGTTTTTTTTTTCCTCACGTTTTAAAACATTCAGTTGAATTAAAAATTTCATATACACGATTTTTTTTCAATGAGAATACGATACTTTAATAAAAAATTAATTCCCAATTTAATGTTGTGATTCTGCCCTATGTATATACATATTTATAAAAACTGTTTAATAAAAAGTAGCTAAAATAAGATTTTTTTTTTGTTGATTTTAAAGTAGGAATTGATTTAAATTTTTTTATATTACTTGTTTTAAGTCTTAATTATTAAATACATTTGGAATTTTTTCCCCCCAAAACTCCTTCTGGCTACGAATGGGGAAAAAAATTTTTAAGGAATAAAAATATTTTTTATTTTCTTTTAAAAAATTTGAAATTTTTTTTGACATTATTTTTAATAATATTTTTGGGATTAAATTTGGTATTAATTTATTTCGCCATTTCCTTTACATATGCGTTTACTGGCCTTTCGAATGAGCTGAACTTATTAGCAACATGAGAGCTATTGGCAACGGTTATCGTAATTTAAACATGGATCAAGTGACGAGAACGACAGATAGGCTGACAGATGGACAGGTTTAACTTACCCCTCTACACGGCGGGTTTGAAATAAAAGGTAGACATTTTTTCTCTAAATATGAATTCAATAAAACAAAAGTCATTAATTACCCAAAAATTTAAGCAAATGAAAACCATGAATTTTATACTTACATATCTGAAGTTTTGACTTTAATGTATCTTATAATTGCATCAAAATAAGGGAATATATATATTTTAGAGATTTGGTACGATTTACGCCAATTTATTTAATATAAGGATTTTTAAATTTTTTTGGTTGCGTCCTATGTGTGTATACTATATAAAACAGATTTTGTGCTCGAAATTTCATAAAAAGGCTACCCATTAAATTTTTTTAAGGAAAAAAAAAATGTGAAATGATTTTAAAATGCTACTCCTACAAAAATCTACGCAAACGCATGAAATTCGATTTACAAATACGTCAAACTATGTATAATTAAAGTTGGTATGGGTTTTGACATAACAGGATTCTGAGAGTTCAATTATTTTTTAAAAAAAATAAGTATTGCTTTGATTCAAAAATGCATTCAAACTTTTTTTTTTTATGTACTTTTTTGGGAATAGGTAAAAAAATCAAAGCCCTTAGGGGACAATAGGGAAAAAAAACTTTTAGCATTTTTAAAAAGAAAACAAACTAGTTATTTTTTCCCTTTTTTGAGATAAGTAAGTTTTAAAAATTTTGATTTGTGCCATAGGGGTGTGAATAAAAGGGCGTAAAAATTTTTCAAAAATTTTTTGGTTTTTTTAAGGGTTTTTGAGCTTTCAAATATTGTGAAGTTGTAGAAATGCATATAAAGAATAATTTAAGATAAAAAAAATTAGATTTGATTTACTGACCAATTTTTGTCATTTGAATCGTACTGTGTCCCCTTAAAACTTTTAAATGGTTCTCAAAAGAAAGGTTATTTTTTGGAAACTTATTTTTAAAACCTGTATACAAATCTCAGTGGGGAAAGAAAGACAGAAATAAGTTTTAAAAGAACTTCTAGAAAAAGAACCAATTGTCCTCAGAGAGAATGATCCGGCGTTCAAAGTCAATATTTAAAGGCATTCAGAAGAAATCCTATTCTTATAGATTCGCTTTGGAAGGAAAACGCGAGTCCCATTCTATTGAAAAGTTTCAAAATGAAAAAAGTGCTGCAAGAAATTTTCTTCCACCTTCCCCCAGAGATACATTCGTGATAAATTGACTTCCAAAGCCCATACAAATAGTGGTTGTGATTAAATTGGTTTTTCTTCTGATATTTGTTTTTCGGTTTCAATTTTTGATTTTCCCTTCCTTCATTTGTTTTCCTAATGTTAACTCTACTGCCTATTTGTTTTTAATAAAAGATATTCTTAGGTATAAAAAGAAATACAAATATTTATTTGCCGCAGGACCTAGTAGTAACATCAGCTGGCACAATTCAGATCTCAGGTGGTCTTACAGCGTTGCATTTGTTCTTGTTACTAGTGCCACCTGATTGGAAAAAAAGATCAAGACTTACAAAATTCACCACGGTAAAGGGCTAAGTGACGCCTGTCGTTTACCGTAGTTTAACACCTTTAAAATGACAGAAAAACCGCCCCCGATATTGAAAGAGAACACCCTAAGGGTGATCATGGGCCTCCCACCTCTCTTCCCCTTCCACCAACCTCACAAAAGGGGTTTTGGGGGATCGACGGCTATTTAAAAAACCCCCCCGCCACAACAAAACAGATGTCCTCGGGGTTGAACCCATGCCCCAACACAGCAGTCTGCGTCGCTAATCCCTATACCGGATGGGTGACAGCGTTACCTTCACTCTTTTTATTTTATTTAGTTGAAACCCAATCCAATGATAAGAGTCCATCTGCAATTATATCTGTTTTCCAAAAATTCCCCTATAAAAAAAGTAAATAGAACTACAAATGAAAATAACTTACTCGAAATTTTAAGTTGCAAGTTACTTTATTAAAATTTTTGTTAGATCTTAATTCTCTGTTCCAATGAATTAAGTTTCATTCCTGAAATTTTAACAGATCTTCTTTTAAATAAATAGTGAAAAATATCATCAAGAATCACAATCGAGTTATAGTGAAGATGAAATATTTTGAAACATACTGTACCTAATTATATAAAAAGTGATAAAGTTAGTAAATTAATTAGCCCAGTAAAAAAACCCTTCTGAAACCAAAGTCGTATATTATTTATATTATATAGATTATTTTGTACAGTTAAGATTCTTATTTTATCTTGACATTAGAATGCTTGACCGAGAAGTGAGAAGTTAAAGAAAAGTTTCAAAAAGAATTTTGTTGAAAATTTCATAATGAACATTTAACTAATAATACACATTAAAAAGAAGGAAATTGCCTTAAATTATTTTGGAAAAAAAGAAATAAAGCCTACTGAACGTTTATGGTACAAAACTTACATTTTCTTGGATATTTATATTTGCTTTTTGTTTACTTTACTGTACCAAGTTTTGAAAAAAACATAGTTAACTTTACAAATGTTTTAGTTTTAAAGATTATTCGTTCAAACACATAAATTGCAAGTATAACACAAAATAAATTTTCAAGCCTTATATTTTGACAAGCATTGTAATGCGTGTCCGCACGCACACACACACACACATCATCATCTACATCTACACACAACACACACACACACACACACTATTGATGCTTAAATCATTCATTTACAAAAGTTTAACCGATGTGAGATTTCGTGAGTCGTGATATTGAGAAATAGTTCAGAAGTGAAAAGCAATGAATGGTCTTTGAACAGTTGTTATTTTTTTAAAGTTAAGATAAAGTTTTTATCTTAATACTTCATCTTGTTAGTTGTTCAACAATTTTACAGATAACCGTGGATTTTCGTACACTTATTTCTCTTGATTTTTTTATTCATTGAGAAAAAAATATTTACAATAAATATATTTCTTCAATTTAAATTTGATTTTGGACCTAATTCAACAATACTTTATTAAATTTATGTTAATTACAGATGCAGCTAATATCGCACCTATATTAAATCCACTTCAATGACCCACCAAGTTACTAATTTTTACAATAACTTAAACTAAGCTATATATATCCTCCTCATACAAATTCACTCTCTCTCTCTGTTTTATCTTATTCCTCCCTCTTCCTACCTTGGTGACCACGGTAGCCAAGTGGTCAGGGTATCGGATCGTGGCTGGCGTGTCATGAGTTCTAGTCCAGTAACACTGAAGAAGACGCCATGTATGGAAGAGATGCATGTTAAGGTATCCGACTACCCTAAAATCATGATTTTTTTCAGAAATTGACAAATTTTGTTTATGGTTTTATTTTATAGGCCATCATATAAGCTTATAATAAAAATACCAAGTTTTTTTATTTTCCATTCACTAGAACAAAAATTACAAGTGTTTTAGTAAAAGCAGATGCATAACTTTACACAAGATGTCAAACTTTAAAATGCGTTTTACTCGAAATGTGTTATTTGCGAAAAGTTCAAATGGGGACAGCGATTGCTCAAAAAGTTTTGAAAATAATTTCCTGAAATTTTTTGTGTATGATCTGTATAACAGTAGATGTGTTTTGACCTTCAGACTTATCAATCACTGTTTTATTTCAAAATTTACAGTTCTTTATGTGAATATAATCACTGTCTTTTTAAGCAATTTCATATAATCACTAAAATTAAGGGCTCTAGTTTTAATAAAAATTAAAATATCTCTTATCCTGAAGGTCATTTCAAACATAAATAATTAATACATCAAAATTGAAAAATTGAGAATTTTCTTAAAAATTTTTTGTACCGAGAGGGCCCCGTTTATGTGTAATTTTTTGTACATTTTTACCAGTTTTTTCCCATTATAATAATAATAAATTTTTTTCTGCTTTCAATTCTAAGATTTTTTCCTTAAAATATACTAAATGAAACTAAAAATCCAAAAATATCCCCATATTTCCATTTTTTCAACAAAAAGTTGTCGCAAGTAGTCGGATACCTTAAATCTGTTGAGAGCTCAAACCTCCTTCTGTTGGGACGGTATGGTAGTTAAGAGACGGAGGTGCCAGCTCAGGTATCCTCCTCGTCACTTGACCGTGGTTCAAAATGACGAGGTCCGTCGCTAAAAGCCCTCGTGTAGTGCGACGTTAATATATTCACTCACTCACTCCTATCTTGGGAAAACAATTGTATAACATGTTTTAAAGCAGCGTCATCTATTCCCTAAGCAAAGGGGTAGAAATACTTTTAAATTCTATGAATTAAGTTAAACTTTGTAATATTCTGCAATTGAATTTATTTATTCTGCTGAGGAATTCCGTCCTCTTTTTGGGAGTGGAACTTCGTAATTTGTACACCATTTGACATTTGTTAAACTCTGTCATTTGATTTTAGCTTATAATTTCGAAGCATATTAGCTGTTAATGTATTTTTGAGTAAGATAACTCTTAAAAATTCGATAAAAAATGGTATCCTCCAACATCTGAGTGTATAGTAATTTCAATCACATGACAATTCATTAATGACAGTGTTAACTAATAAATAATCAAATCTTACCTTACCTTTATTACTGCTTTTTGCTTGTGCTTTGGTTTGTAATTTGTGTTTGTAATTATACTTTAGTTTGTACTTTAATAATCGAGAGAAATAGACCATTTAGAAATCTAAAGTATTTTTTATTATTAATCTTTGAATGTACTATGCATTTCAGTCAAGTAAATTATTATTCCTGATTATTTAAAATAAAATATAATAACTCTTATTAAATGAAAGAAATTTTCTTAAATTAAAGAATACGAGTAAGGTGCAATGAAGAGATAGAAAAATTATTACATTGTACCGTTAAGTGAAAGAAAACGTGAAAAGAAAAAGAATAAAAGCGTTTACACATCCATACTAATTACTAATTTATCAGTAATATAAACTTATTGCTTTTGAGTTCAAATACAGTACCAATTTATCTGTAGCAGGTAAAATATATTTATATAATTTTTAACTGTACTGAAGAGTTTAAACATTCAAAATTCCTATATTTTCTTCAATAACACTTTTTAATGTGTAACAGAAGCTCAAGGTAGAGGAATTTCAAGAAATGTTTCAATAAATGCGGTTACCTATTACACAATTCAGAATTATGAGTTGCAAGAAAAAAAAAGGATGTTGTTGCAATTCGTGGTTAACGTCATTTTTGTTGAATCGTTTCTGGTGCTACACAAAAATGCCTCGTATTGACCTACTGTGGAAGTTCGTAAACTGAAGTGCCGACTCAAAGGTGTCATCCCCGTCATTAAAACGAGGTTCCTTACGATGTCCGTCGCAAATAGGTCTCGTGCTGTTTTGAAGTGTGATATTAAGGGCGCAATCAAATTGTTGATCATTTTAGAAAACAATTCTAAATCAAAGTAATTTTTGGAAAATTTTAAAACTTTAGGACATAATTAGGCATAAAAAAACTAACCTCATTTAAAACTCCCTACGGTAAACACCCTCATTAAGTGAAAATTCTCTATCATTAATAAAAAGTAATTTACTTTAATATGTGTGTGCTTGTGTAAAATATTTTCTTTATTTCTCCATTATTTTATAAAGTATTTGTAAACGTGACACACTTCTAAATTATCTTTAATGAGTAATTTTTTGCTACAATAACTTCACCGGATTAACAAAACCAGAACGTGTATTGTGGGAAACTGCTTTACATACCAGTGCTCCTAAAACTTTTCACATTTGCAACCTTATTTTAAGTCATAACTTTCATCGCTCCCCCCTTTAACAATAGAAATGCATTGAATGCTATAATAATGTACTTTGACGTAAAGTTACAATATGATTATAAATATAAACCTTACAATTATCAAGTATTAAATTTTCCAAAAGTTTTTGTTTATGACAAATCGATGGGAGTCGCTAGTAGTTACAGAACTTGTTTTTAATTTAGTATTGATAAATTAACTATCAAATACATTGTGCAGTACTGATGCATTTAAAGCTATATCAGTATAAATGTTATTATGTTAGAATGCATTTTGTTTTTTTCCTTTCAGTGAATTAATAACTGATTTAAATCTTTTACTTCCGATATGCTCATACCCCACACAGTTTGAGAAACGCAGCTTTACAGTGAATTTACTTCCATGCCAAAGGGAAAAAATAGCAGATAATAGTTCGGGAACTTTCACTTGAGACATAAATCAAAAAAGTGGACATTAGAAAACACGTGACCGAAATTCAAACTCTCAACGGACAATGAAAACTCTAAAAAGAAACAATCTTACGTACTTATTGTTTTCTCTTTCGAGCTGGATTTTATATTTAACACAGGAGCATTGATTTTATTACAAGAATAAGAAAATAGAAAGTCTTAAAAATAGAAAAGTCTTCTGCAAATAAAGAAAATAATGATTTCAAATTATAATTAACAAAAGAAGTTTCATTTACTGGTCCATATCAAAGGATTATTCAAAAGTTAAGCCTAACGTAGAAAATATAACCAGTTGAGAGTAAAACATAAATAAACAAAACAAACAAATAAACAACTTCTCGGCTGACATTTTTATAAACAATGTAAGGGTTAAAATTATTATCTTTAATTAATTCTTTATTAAGTTAGAAAGCAATACAAGAGATACTGGTGACGGACTTTGTAACTTCTTACTTTGGTCAAGAAATGCGGGTGGCCGCGGTAGCCTAGTGGTCAAGGTAACGGTCTCATGGAGGGGTTGCTCGGATTCAAGCCCTGGTGATATTGACGTGAAGAATTAGACTTAAAAAATTCAACTTGCATCCCCACCTCTGCACAGAAGGTCCTTAATGACACCAGAATTTAAGCCCATGATTCGATAAAGGTGGTCATGGTAAGAATGTAATAAAAATTCACTAATGACTGTAGGACGTAAAAATTTTATGATTTAAGATTATGATGTTAAAAAATTATATTCCAGTTACATAGAACTAATGAATGTTTCAGTTTTTGTTAAAACTTATTTTATTATTAAAAAAAAAATTTTTCTTAGTATTGTGAAACAATTAAGTCTAACAGAAAATGAAATTTTATGTGAAATCTCCAGAACCAACTTTAAGGAAAAAAAACTGTAAGAACTTAAAATACCTGAATCATAACATGAAAAATCCCCAGAAATAAAAAGAAATCAGGAATGAGATTTAAAATGAAATCAACACATGGAAACTCAAGTTCAATTTCTGTAATCAGTCATTAAAATATCTTTAATACTGCATTTTAGTCCAACATGTTAATTTTGAGATTAAGGTCTCAGGGTTGTTAATTTTGTCTCGAGGGATGAAAATATAAACAATTTTCAAACAGGTATAATTCTTTTAAATTTAAATAAAATTATTTGAATCTTTTACAATATTTACAAAGGTTTATTGCTTCAAAAAAGTCATAATGTTTGAAATATAATCATAATTTTAAACATTATAAGCATATGAAAATAAGAAATAATTCTGTAATAAATATTAAGTAATTTTTGCGTTGCGCAAGCTATTTTCTAAAATAGTAACCTCTGATGTATAAAACTTTACAGATTTATAAAATGTATCATACTCTTTAAACCCTACATAATTTAAGAATAATATATCTTTTGTATTTCAAAATATTTGAAAAATATTGAAATTTTTTTTTAAAAAAAATATTATTCTATTTACATAAAAATACTACAGTGCAATAAGGTTACATTTAACTTCATAAATCAACTTATAGCTAGTAATTAAAGTGACTATTTTAGGAAATAACATGCGCAACGTAAAACTTAATTAATAATTCTTGTAGAAATGTTTCTTATTTTCGTGTGCCTATAATTTTTAAAATTATGATTATATTTTAAACATTTTACACTTTTCTGAAGCCCCATTTCTTTATAAATAATGTGTAAAACATTCGAATTATTTAATTCAAATTTAAAAGAATTATACCTGTTTGAATATTGTTTATATTTTCAGCCCTCTAGAGAAATTTAACACCCCCGAGACCCTTTAAGAGCTAAATTTAGTATTTGTTTTTTGGAAGTAGAACAGTGATTCTGTTGTTTGTAAATTCTTACAGAATCATATATATTTCAAGACTTTTTGAACTTTTTAATATGTTAAAGAAACGGACATGAAAATATTAAAACACGAATTCTCCACATGTAACTTTTCTTTGAATATGCAAAACGTGCGAAAAGTCAACGGAATCCTCTTAGGAGAGGTCTTCGTACACAACAGTTTCTTTACCAGGACGCAATACAAAATTCAGTTATTCGCCGTGTGAATGCGATTATTGTCTTTTGCCATTTTTTTTCCTATAAAAAGGAAAAAACATTTTTAAAGAAATCCTGTTATGCAGAAACTACGCATTTCCATAAAACTGTCTCGGTATGTAAAAGGTTTTACTTGAAATTTCTAGTTTTCTTTGCTCATATGAGAAAATGTATTTTTCGTTCAAAATAATAAAAATTCTAGAGTTTTTCTCATAGATACTGTTCGTACGTGAAAAAATTCTAATTTTCTGAAAAATTTGTTGTTTGTCGAAACATCCACAAAAGGAATGCTAGGGAGAAAATAAGAATAACAAAAGAAAAAGGGCTGGGAAACAGAATTTTCTTCCGTTTTCATACTTTTTTTCAAGTATACATTGTATTTTCAATTTATACACACGACTTTTCTTAACAAAAGGAATCTCAAGCCTCCTCAGATAGAGGTCCCATTATTCAAAAATTCAAATCTTAGAAGTATCTTGCCTACACGTCAGAGACCACACAATATTACTTTTCAGTTATAAAGTGTCCAGTATCAGTATATTCATGCCTTGTTTTTTGTGTAAAGTATGTTTAAGGTATCCGACTACGTTCGGAACCGTGATTTTAAAAAAGCGCATAAATGAATAATGTTCATGATATTTAGTGTCACTTAGATTAGAATACATGTATAAAATTGTTTTAAGGACATTTTGACAAAAAGAATAATTTAAATACAATATTTTGGCAAAAAATGAACTTAGAATAATCTTTTTTCCAAACGTTCTCCTTTTGAGAAAACTGCTTCTATTATAATAATATTTTGTCTGTATAGAGCTCAGACCTCTCTACAGAGGCTCAACTAGAAATTTTGAAAAATTCAGATTATTTTCAGAGTTACCACCAATTTAAATAATTATTGGTGTTTTATTCTTAAAATTTCTCCCCTCTGTTGTAGTAAAATATGGATAAACCCACTTCTAAGTTATATATTTCAAAAATTCTAGTCGACCCTCTGTAGAAGGTCTAGGGGCTATATACAGGAAAAAATAATATTATATAATAGAAGCATTTTTTCACAAAGGAGAACTTTTTGAAAAAAATTATTTTAGTTAATTTTTTTGCCAAAATATTTTTTTGTCCAAATGTCCTTAAACAATTTTATAATGTATTCTAATTAAGTGACACTAAATATCATGAAAAGTATTCATTTATGCACTTTTAAAATCACGGTTCAAACAAGTATACTTAACTTTTCCCCCTCTTTCACTATAAAGTGAAATTTTAGCTTCAAGGGTTCAAATGAAAAATTGCCCGTTTCAATAATGTTTCTAAACTTTAAGGGACTGAATCTAATAAGCAAATACAAATGTTGCGAATGTTATATCTTAAATGAAACTTAGAAATTTTTCTTTTTGGCTAGATTTGATTTTAATTTACATTTCACACTGAAGCAACACGAGAGCAACATGTATCGGACCTCTTAATTTTACATCTTGTCTAAGTGATGAAGACGAGATCTGAGCTGGCATAAACTCTCTAAATTCCCGCACCACACCAACGGGAGGACTTAGAGTCTGGAAAAATTTCCAATAATCATGCAGATTATATTCTATCTATCAAATTTATATTATTTAACATTAGAAACATTCAGGAAATATGACTCTATTTTTTTTCAAATATATGTGGGGAAAAAACCCACTCCATCCGTTATGAAATTACATGAATATGAAGAAACATACTACGTACAAGAACTAATACACAAATTTATACAAAAGGATAAATATAACAAAATATACTCTTTTTATTAATCTCAGATATAGCGGCTTGTTTGTATAAAATGTTTGAAGTTTATAGCAGCATATAAAATCAGTAGCCTCATGGCCATATTGAAACAAAAATGTACCATGCCTCAACATGACGAGTAAAAATTAGTTTTTAAAGCTCATTTTTAAAAAAATTCAATATGTAAAATGATAAAATTTTATTAATGCATATTGCTTTTAAAATGTGGTCAAATACACAAAACATAAATTCAATACAGTTACTTAGATTGTACGTGCTTCAGAACTCATCAAAACTATTCTACAAAATACTCTTGAAATGAAGAAACTCACTGTCTTCCTTTATCTAATCTACCTTATTTTCCTATTCGAGATAGCACATTTAAATCATTAGTAAAACATTGGACATCATAAAATATGTACTGAAACTCACCAAGTATGTTATCTTTTCGGCAATGATGAACCTTTGTGGGAAAAAGAGTTTTACAGAGAGAATTTCCCAGTACTAACTCAAATAATATTATAGAAACCTTAGATGAGATATGAGCAGATTTTTTTACCAGATTGGCAAGGAATCTTTGAAAAGTCTGTGGAGTTGACTCTTCTAAAAATTTCCATGCATGATATAAGAACTCTCGAGACAATGATCGAGTCAGTAGAGTTCATAAGCAGCATTGTCTGCAATAAGACAGAAAGACTATCGCCTTTGGCGACAAATTAAACAGGCAAGGAACCTTCGAGAAATCACTGTGGCAGCGACCTTTCTGGAAGTTTCCATGAATCTGCATAAAGAACTTCTGAATTCAAAAGGTGTCAGCTGAGAATAGAATCTGTTTGTGTGTTATCTGCAATAAGACAATGAGACTATCTGCTAGCGGAGCTGTTTTAGAGATGTTTTTGGAGCCCTGCAAGACTTGATTGGTAAGGAGTGCGTTTTTTCTATTACTGTAAATATAATCTGTTTTTATATTTTTTGTGTATATACCCCGATTTAACTTTGTGTAGTCATTTGTTCGTCCTAGTCCATTAATAAATGTGATATTATTGGAGTCGTTGGCTTTATTTCCCCACGCATTGTAGCCGGGCAGTAACATTATAATGTATTATCTAGTCTTATGTTGGAAAATTTTAAAAATTTTTAAATTTTTTTGAAAAGGTGTTGTATTAAATTAATAATAATTTAAAATTTAAAAATTAAACTAAACATATTCAGTTAAAGAATTCCTAACCCCAAAAAGAAAATCAACAACAAAATGAGGGGTAATTTAAAAACCAAATTTATAATAAAAATATATACATAGACCTTTTCTTTGGTTTTAAAGGTTTTCCCTTTCTTAAAACCGAACATTTTACAACAAAATTTTCTTTCCAAGGTGTTTATTTGTTTTTCCCGGTTTAAAATTTTCTTCAAAGGAAAAGGAAGAAAATTTTGGTTTTCAATTTTCTTTTACACTTTTTCATATGTAAATTAGTTTTTCTGTTCTTTTAGAGGGTTCTTCATGTTTATTTAAAAATTTTTAATTTTTCACAATGAAATAAAAAAAAGGTTTTAATGGCTAATTAAATTTTTTAAATTTTGGGAAATTTTGTTTGTCTTTAAAATTCTTTAATTCTTCGTAAATGAAATCAATGATTCAAGAAATAAACTTGCTTTGTTTCTTTAGTTGGTTTCTAAGGTAAAACCAAATATATTTGGGGGTTTTTGTCACAAGTTAATAAGCCCAAAAAAAGCCTTAGGCAAAAGCACGTTAAATTTCAACCCTTGAAAGTTTTGGTTTTTATTAAGAGAATTTCCCTCGGGTTTTTTACTGAATGGTTCAGTAAGAGGGCCCTCCCCCCCTGTTATAACTCCTTAATTTTAATTTTTCCCTCATCATCCCCAAAGAGACTTTCTTCATCCGAAAATACTGTTGTGCTATATCTACTAAACATACTGTATTTATTAAATTACTTTAGCATCACATTTCTTCATCATAACTACAATAATGCGCCATTGCATAAGGAAGATTTTAAAGCGTGTTCATGTATTTAGAACTTTAAAGGCAATTCTCGCACAGGGTATGACATACCCGAAGAGTCGATATCCAAAAATAGATATTTAGAATTCACCTACAAGCTAGAGCCCCTCAAAAGATGTGACCTTAAAGTCAGCTAGATGATAAACTATTCATTTTACAAAAAAGGTTTAGATGGAGTCTTGGAAAAAAGTTAGGCAGTGGGGATGACATACCCTGCGCGAGAAGTCCCTAGTTAAGAATCAAATCTTCAAGATGATAAAACTTCAAAAAAAGTGAATTTAGATTATAGTTAAACACACACAATAATATATTCCATACTTCAGAGGGTCGAATTTATTTCTCTTGTTTCAATAACACATGACAAGCGTCGACGATTAATTTCCGTTACAACGTAATTCTAACGCAACCTCAGCAAATTTTCGCCTTGTGCGCTATCTAATGGTAACATTTTAAGCAAAAAAATAATTTTATCAAAACCCGACGCGGAAGCAGTTCTTGAAATGCACATGGCAGCCAAACAACTCTATCGTAAAATTCTTATTAATTTAATTATACGTATTTCATTTCTTGTTACTTACGTATTATCGCAATCGTATTGACGACATTACATGAAACAAGGACCATGCTTTTCAATTCAACACGTGATTTAGGGAGTCATCTTGGACGTTAGCATTGTCGTAATAGTACGTAAGTACCCATTTCTTTCTTAAATTACTGATTAAGTATAAATAACTGTAATGCTTCAAAATATTGATGAAATGGTACTTATATTTTTCAGTTCCTACACTATTAGCTCGCACTCTCTATATATTTATTTATTTATTTATCTTGGGGGAATTTTCAATCGTTAATAAAATACATTTTCAAGCGTTCCATTGAGCTGAAGTTTTATATACATGATTATTTTGAATGGCAATACAATAATTTAATTATAATTAATACAAATTAATTGATTTTAACTAATTATTTAAAGAATTACAAATACAGCCACGTTGGCATCTTTTTTGGCGACTTAGTGACCCTTTTGGTGACGTGTCAAAACTTGAAAAGGTTTTTTCTCACATTTTAAAGCATTCAGTTGAACTGAAATTTTATATACGTGATTGTTTTGGATGGCAATACGATACTTTAATAATAATGAATAAAAATGAATTACCACTTAATGTTGTGATTCTGTCCTTTTGTATGTCCATATTTATAGTTATTGTAACTATTTAATAAAAAATAGCTAAAATAAAATTTTTGTTTGTTGATCTAAGTAGGAATTGACTTAAAATTTTTTTATATTACTTCTTTAAGTTCATTATATTGGTGAATGTAGGCTTGAGTTGTAACAGAAACAAAAAATTGAGAAGTGTTTTGTTGATAAATTTATTGGTAGCTAAAATAGTAAAATTCTGTTGGGAACTAATTAATAAAAGTATTTTGGGTACAAACTAATTAGAAGAAACCTTCTAAAGAATTAGTTTTAAAAAATGCTAAACGTTTTTTGGAAATTTATTTTTTGTGTAAATTAATCTAGTATCCAGCCTTTAATGTAGTTTTTGTTTTACATTTCCTTAACTAAACTATCAGATTCGAAATAGATTGTAACCTAAGTTATTTAAAGACAATGCTTACACTACCTAGTTTTGAAAGAAAAATCAATATTGGTAAAGGAATTACTTTTTATAGAAGTCAATTAACCATACTAATTAAATTAATGAAACCATTAACGCCAGCGTTTAGTTCTTTTTTGATGTACTGGCAAATGGGGATTGCAATATCAGACCAAAAGTTCAATACCGGTATTCGGGGTATATTTTAGATCTTAATTCCGGGATACTGGTTTTAAAACCGATAGTAAAAATTTTAGAAAAAAAAGGAAACACAAATGTTTTTTTGTTTTACATTTCAATTTTGTTAGAGAGTGTAAGTATCACAAAATAATTTGTAACCTATAAATTATAACAGTATATGAAGAATCACAAAAAGTAAAGGAACATCGTATTTATTTAAATCACAAAAAAGTGTAAATATCACTATTCAGTCTGTTGTATTATTACACTTTTTTGAAATGTGATCTTAAAAAACATAATGCATCATTACTGTCACTAAGCCTAGAACGTAATTTTGTACAAAAATTACCAGCTGTCGAAAACGCTCTTTGCATCTACTCTAGTTGGCGGTACTGTTAGCAAAGCGCGATATACTTTTTTCAAGTATTTACCTTTAAATCCCTCATCTTAAAATAAATCGATTTCTCTTTTGGATGGTTTTGGATGTAGCTGATTTCTGTATTGGGTTTTGGTTTGTTGAAATTTTTTTAATTATTGCTAATTCTAATTATTGTTCGAGACAATTATTTTTCAGCATTAGGGTCATCATCTTTTATAAGTGTACCAAATTTTTCTGAATGTGCACAGGTTTGTGGGTACAAAAGTTTAAGAAAGTATACTATAAATTTGATCAAATTTGAATTGGTTATAGTTTATTTTCTTCATATTTCCTTTTCATTTTTTAAATCATTATAATTATGTAAATACAGAAAACATTTTCTATTTTGGTATGCCTTTCTTCTGTGCGATTTTTCAATGTAATACACAATTCTTCTGATAGTGATGTGTGCTGTTCTTTCAGTGACTGCAACATGAAATTTATTGTTGCATTAGCTGTTAATAACTTCGAATCTCTCCAACATAATGCCTCAAAAGCCAGTTTTATTGGAAGTAGAGCTGATACAGTTATGGATATTACTTCGAAATCACTATTAGAAAAATTAATTTGCAGGTTTAAGACGATCATTGCTTTTCGGATTGGATTTTTCAGTTTCAAAAATCATTCCCTCACTAGGATTAGTTTTCAAAATAATCTTAAATCCCTGATGGCTTGGACTTAGAAACTGTGCTTAAATTTGCATCTTCATAGGAATTAGATTCTTTCATGTTTAACAAGTTTGTATCATGTTTCGTTTTTAAATGTGTATGGAGTTTTCTTGTATTTTCTCCATTCAGTTTAATAACTCTTGAATGTTTTTTACATTGTGCCACCATATTCTTTTCATCATATAAATAATGAAACCAAACCGAATTATTATCAACTGATTTTTTATGTTCTTTAAAGTCATTTTTATTCATTATTATGGGTTATTATTGATGAGTATATATATAATGAATGTGAAAAATATTTCGAACCCTAAAGTATGATATGCACAAAAACAATACGAATAACAAACTCACCAATTTAAAAAATATCGAAATACTATGCACTTTCTTCACAACTACAACCTTGTTTTCACAGATGCAAATATCAGACTACGAATCCTGCGCGTGAGCAGTATCGCTCTGAGCTATAATAGGATAGTTTTGGACCGCCTCTTTGGATGATTCATATATTTTATCACTTCTCTTTATTGCACGATGGAACTTTATATTCACAGTCTAACTAATTTCACCCGTTAGGAAGACATAAAAACAAAAACGTACACTATTTTGCTATGTTGGTGATCCCTGAACATATATTGAAGACAATTTAAAAAAAAAATTCTAGTAAATACCGAAAAACCGGTATTTAAACTTGTGAATACCGGTATTACAAAATTGTAAAAATGTCTCAAAATACCGGTATTCGGTATCCCGGTGTACCGGTATTGCAATCCCTACTGGTAAAGCCGTCTGTTTAACAAAGCCTTCCCTGTGTATAATATTTGTTTTTCATTTGTTTCGTTTTTTTTCCAGCCAAGTTTTATTTTAGTTATGGAAAATTCTTAATTTTTTTCATGGTTGAATTATTTATGTTTCTTAGAAACAGATCAAAATGTATTATCCCCAAACCATTTTTTATCCTAAATTATTCCAGAGCTGCATATGTGAAAGAGATTAAAACTTTTCATGTTCCAAAAACCTATCCTCAATATAATTAAGTGAAATTTTTTCTGACTTCATTGGCATAAGTGAAAAATAATATGTAAACAGACTTTTTTGGAAGAGATTTTTGGGAAAGCCATTTTCTGCGAAGAAACGTAACACCATTTAGTTCTCCGTACGTGTAAATGGGATTATTCGCTCTTTCTCATTTGCTCAAAAAGAAATTCCATTAGTCGAAAATGATTCTCTTTAAATATGTTTGAATATGAAAATATTTCTGACTAAAACTCGTAAGTTTAGTCGAATTTCTTATATTAATAAATGTATATGCACCCTCAAAGCTACGAATTTTATAATCATACAATTATATTCTATTTTAATAATTCAGGTACTAAAAAGATGAATGTTTTTCGGTTTGCATTTTGTTAGAAAAATTCTGTTAGGAATTTTCTCATTGGATCAACTTTAATCTAGAACAATAAATTGTTCAATGAAAATCCTTCAAAATAAATAAAAAAATTTAATTATTTTTTTTTTGTGTTGATTAATTTATTCTTTTACAATGGTGTCTTCAAATTTAACTCTCAACAGGGGTTAAAAAGAAACTCGCACTTTTTTGCAGATATTTTGTTTCTTTTTTCATTGAAAGCTTACCAAATAATTCCTATAAAAATTAAATATTTTCAAGAAATGAATTTCATAAAATATTTGTTCTCTTATTTAGTTCTTGAGGTTAAGCAATGCAAATTAAAACAGTAGATCGTCATATGAGACTGTTTGTAGATTACCGAAAAATTAGAAAAACATTAGTGTAAGAAAATGTTTCAAAATTTTAGAAATTAATATCAAAGGAAGGGTACAATCTTAATAAGTATAAATTGTAACTTTCTTAATGTAGTTTGAAATATAAATTCGAATCTACAAACCTCTCATGGTGGTGAAAAAATATTTTTTTTTGCCCTAATCACCTTTTGAATATAAATCGAGAAACTTATTCCAAAAAGATGTATTACACATATCAGATGATTTTTTGTCACCTGTGACATAACAGAAACTGTAAGTCAGCACAAATAAATAGATGTTGACCTAAATATAGAGAATATTTTCTAACTATTTAGTTAGAACTAACTGTCTTGATAGACCAATAGTTGTCGACCCCTACACCAGTTTTATTTCGCCAAATGATGGTAGCAGTCATTTAAATTCTAATTCTAAAAAAATATATTTCCTTTCAATATTTATAACACGAGATATGAAAATCGATTCAACGCAAAACATTGACATGAGAACTAAAACCAGTTTTTCGTTTGGTAAATATATTTGAGTAATGTATATGCTTTTCACAAAAAGACGAAAAGTTATTGTGCGATGAGCGAATAATTCAAATAAAATAAATAAGGTCACCCAAAACTCGGAAAATAGGGAAAATGGCTTCTTGTAAAACAAATGGTTGATGTTAGTTAAATAAAGGACAAGAAAAAAAGGAAATTTATTTCTCCAACACAGTGCTGTCTTGTAGACGATTCTAGACAACACAAAATGGAAAAATATATAAATAGAGTTGGAAGATTGTTTATATACTATGAATAAATAATCACACACGTTTATTTTAAAAATGTTTATTACAAATTCAGTTTGCGCAAATACCACTGACGTATTTTATGGATATTTATTTCGTTGAATTTTTAAAAATCTGTTTTTGTCTACGAGTTTAATAAATACAGAGAGCAACCTACATTTCACTATTATCCAAACACGTAGGAAAGTAGACTAAAAAAAACTTAATTCCAGAATAAAAAGATATAACGAAGGGTTAAAAAGCCTTTTATAAACAAAAGAGGAATTCAACAAATAAATTATTCTAAACTTCATAATTTTTTAAACAAGAATGAAAAAGTAAGAGAAAAGGTAAAATAATTATTACCAACAAATATTTTAAAATGTATAGTTATTCATAAAATTAGCTTGGAATTACTTTTCCATAAAAATAAGTTTATGAATTATTTTATACAATACTTTTGTAGAAAAATTATATTCGTACAAGAGTGTGAATCTCTATATATTATATTGTTTTTTTTATCATTTGGAATACTTTTGAAATAAGCCGCTTTGTTTGTTACAGAAAAAAACGAAGAAATAATGCTTCTGATATATACTGAAAGAATAGCGTTTTCAAAAACTTCTACAGTAAGCTCTTGTAGATCCCTAAGAATAAAATTCTCGAAACAAAATCCTCTTGCGAAGAGTACTTCAAAAATTCTAAGACGTAGCAAATAAATATGGAAAAAGAAATTTTAACTGCTATTAAAATCGACAATAAATGCGTGATGCTCTCTAAAGAATTTTATTTGCCTTTCAGTAAACGTTATAGAAGAAAATACTTAATGCAATCTTTCGTACAACTTTCTATAAGCCTCTTATGACCTATTTGGTTAGAAAACCCGAAGTTTCTTTAAAGTCAAACGTTCACTGTTAGCCGCTTTGGATGTCATGTAAGTCATAATACATGAAGTATTTATCATGAAAATGAAAACCTTTTGAGCAATATCAATCAGCGGAAAAAGTTCTTACTTCTGCAGTTTCCCCTTTAAGCTAACAAGAAATATAAAAAAAATTTAACTCAATTTCTACTTACATCAACAAAGAAAATTTTTATCTTATAGTTACTTTTGAGTAAATAGTTACAATTAATATAAATATGTATATACATATGACATAATCACAACATTATGTGGCAATTAATTTTTATTCATTATCATTTAAGTATTGTATAATCATCCAAAACAATCGTGTACAGAAAATTTCAGCTCAAATGAGCGCTTTAAAATGTGAGAAAAAAACATTTTCAAGTTTTGACACAAATCGCAAAAAGGTTCGCTAAGTCGTCAAAAGGATGCCAACATGGATGTGTTTTTGTAATTCTTTGAATAATTAGTTTGATCCAATTAATTTTTATTAATTATAATTAAATTACTATATTGTTGTCCAAAATAATCATGTATATAAAATTTCAGCTTAATTGAGTGCTTTAAAATGTATTTTATTAACGATTGAAAATTTGAACAAGATAAATAAATATATAGAGAGTGTGAGCTAACAGTATGAGTTGAAAAAGAGAGCGCTACTTCGTTTTTTAACATCAGAAAGTTGATTCTTTAGTAACGGTAGAAAGTCTTGAGAAACAGCAGTGACGCATTTAGTGAGCAGTTACGTTCATGATAAAGTTGTGTAGATGGAGAAAAACGATTTTTTAATATAAATAATATGTATGTGATATTCAAAGTGAAAAATAGGTATTGTGAATATCTGAGAATCCCAACTGTGAATATTGTTCAATGTACAGAGCAGAATTTGTTTTAAAGTTTGCACTAGTGATATTCGAGATTCACAAAAAAATATTAAGCTTTAATGTATATTATTCGATATCTATTGAAATAAATGCATAAAAATAATAAAATGATTTAAGTTACTTTTATTATTTTTTTAAATTAGATTTTAAGATTTAAAAATATGAAAGGAGTACAGAAAAGTCTCCACCATAGTTAATCAAAAATGGGGCATACGTTGTAAAAGAATTGTATGTTATGTTCTTTTCAAAGTATTTTCCATCGCTATATATATAGGTACTGCTTTTTCTTATATTTCTGGTAGCATAAGGATACCGCACGTGAAGAATGCATCATTGAAATTATTCACGTATTGACTCAATTTCGGTTCCTTCACGTAAAGTTAAGTACTACTCAAACAAGTCATGGGCTATCGATCCTAACAAGTCATGAAGGGGCAATGTCTGGTGTATATGACGGCTGGAGCAAGACTTCCTAATTGTGTGTTTGCAAGTAGGTGTTGACCCGAACAACAATATGTGGACGAGAATTATCAAGCAGAAGAAAAATTGAGAAGCAGCGGTAGTAGGCGTGTTTTTCGTTGGATACTCAGCTTATTTTTATGAGTTGTATTTGGTAGAGAGCCTCAGTAATGGTTTCATTTATTTTTGAGCAACTCATAATCAAACTGATAGCCAACATACAACATGAGTATTTTTCAAAGAATATTCTGCTTGGTTGTCGATGTTGAAGCATGACCACGTTCTTCACGATTCCCTCTCATTTGGTTTATCGTAGAGGATACATTTTTCATCACCAGTGCCTGTAGGATGCAAAAAAATCTTCTCGTTGATCATCAGGCATCATTTTATATGTGTAAAATAAGCGCTTAGCATTTCTCGTCTGCAGTTCATATGGAACCCAATTTCTTTGCTTCTGAATCGTTCCCAACGATTTTAAGCGATGTGAAATTGCTTTTTGAGTCATTCTTAATGGAATCGTGTCTTGCATTTGACACGAATCTACCTCTTATAGTACTTTCAATTTTGCTAACTTTCAGCCTGCCGCTACATGTTTTGTCTTTGACCAAACTCACTTTATAAACTACTCACGACAACTTCTCTCACTTACAAAAACCACACTACATGCTCTTACAAGCAATCGATGCTTGTTAGCAGCAGATTTCTTCAAATTAAATCCAAATCCCCTCAACTGATGATTACTTGGCTCAAAACTCGACATTTGAACAAAAAAATTGGGATGCTCTAACAAAATCGCTAATAATTTTAGGTTATGATATTGCCTGATGTCCAAACACTTGTGATATAACATTTTACATCAGAAAATTTCAACCATAACTTACTGTTGGGACAATATATTTTCAAACAGTTGAAACTTCTTTGTACTCCTTTTAGTATAGCTCAAAAAGTTTTGGGAAAAAAAACTTGTTTCGTAATTTACATAAATATATTCCTTGATTGTGATTCCTTTATTATAAGCATTGACTAGTTTAAACACAATTTATAGAATTTTATTTATTGAATAAAGCAAAAAAAAGTACAAATTATAATTATAAGGCTCACTAATTATAAAATTATAGTTGTTAGGGGAAATTTGAATTTATGCAGTTTATATATATATCCCTACTTCTTAAAAATTTCAAATAAATAGAACCACATTATATAAGACTTGTTAATGTTGCAATTTGCAATATTTCCCTTTTATTCTTATTTAACGTTCAGAAAAAACCGCTCAGAGGATATGTTATACATGGACGCTGCTTTCTGTTCAAATATCACACGATAGTGTATGAAAGAAACCACATCTTGAGTGGTAACACTTTAAAAGGGAAAAGACTTATGTACATCTGAAGTCTTACGAACAGTTAATTTGAAATAAGAGCCAAAAACACAGGAAAAGGAATTAGCGGACTATTAATTATGTTTTATTCAAAAAACCTTTTTTTTCAAGCACATTATAAAGAAATTAAAGATTATTTGAAAGGTTTGAAATTACGTTAAGAAGAGTAGGAAGCCTCTATACCGACAATGTTAAATTGGCTGTTTTCGATGTACCTTTTCTCAAAATGTGTTACATGTACACGCTTGAAATTTTCCATACAATTAAAGTACATTTTCCTCATTATACTGAAATGAGCTTTTAGCTAATTTTGAATTTTTTCATAATTTATAAAACATTTCATCAAACATAGTGAAATTTGAACCATTTTCCACATAAAAAAATTTGTAAAAGATAAATTTTTGAGTTTTTTACAAAAAGCTCGTTTTAGTATATGTTATAAATATGTCATAAAAAAAACTTACCTACATGTGAACATTATTTTCCCAGAAAAAGTACATCGAACAGCAAAGTTTACTTTTTGAGATAAACTTATTTTAATATATACAGTGAGACTTCTAATCGGCTAGGAAACAAAAAAAAAGACTCAATTTCTAATAAAAGATACTTGTTTTGGTTTATATCAGAACGTTCAACTTTTAAGCAAAAACGAATTACTTTATTTACATTTTTCGCGCCATTCAAATGGGCGTGGCCCAGTTTCAACGATTATTTAAAAATAAGTTTTAAGGGCTTGCTTCTAGTTACTCTAGAGGTTAAAGTAAGGTACTTTTAGAAGGGTTAAAATCTATACAATTTGAAAATGCTAAAATCTCAAATTGTCAAAAACAACAAATTTAGTTTTCCAACACGCCTTAAGCAGAATTGTGTCACCTTTTCAGATTTCTCTAAAATATATGTTTTGCTTCTTTAATAATGTTGTATATTCTCGTACTCAGGAAAAAAATCCTTCTCTTAAAATTCATTTTAAGAACACAAACTAGAATTATCGTTTTCAATCTTTTCCGATATATCAAGGAACCAAATTTGAATTTCTTCTTCTTTTAAAATAAACTAATTTAAGATGAGTAATAGAATGCAAATTCATTTACAAGCGCGAAATTTCTTGGTTGAAAAAAATGAAATCCTGTTTCGAGAGTAGTTATGGACCGTAATTGCTCGGAATTCGCTTTTTATTTATAGAAGCGCCATTTTCTGTCAAGAAAAGCATCAAAATTAGATTCTTAGCCTTTAATGAGATTGTTCTCTTCCTTCTTTCGCTAAACATTTCAAGGTAATCCTATTAATTTCAGACAGCAGAAGCATTGTGAAAAATCCCGTCATGAAAGCGTTTTGGAACAAAGTCAAAAACTAAAATAAACCGTTAAAAAAGAAAGACTTCAAGAAAAGAAGACACCTTAGTTTGAGATTTTCATCTATGTAAAGGAAAATGGATTGATAATGCTTGCGAAATTATGATACACTAATCCGACATAAATATATATTTTAGGAATATATTTATAAAAAGGGGAACACTTAGAAAATTGAGGTATGTTTTGTACCATACAAGCTTCTTCTAAGCCATTGAACTCCCGATTTTTTTGATAACGTACTTATAAACGCAAACAGTTATACATTGTACTCCACATTAAATGTATGTGTTTGATCACAAAATCAAAGTACTTATTTAAACAATATAAATTCAATTATATTAAATTACAAATTTACTCTTTGTGTTCATTGTACGTAATGTGTAGTAGTCTCGGCTTGAATGTTCACTGGTAGCTTCTCTCCAATAGCTTGACAACTTGTTTTTTGTGCCGCTCGTGAATGAGTGTTTATTGACGTCGCTCTACGAAGCAACACGAAAACTGTTGGTGAAAGAACTCGTAATTTTGAACCTAGTTTAAGTGCCGAGGACAACATCTGAGTCGGCATGTTCCCCCTCTTCTAATTCTTTAACAAGCGTAAGCCCTCCTACGTAGCAGGACCACCTGGATACGAACCCGCGCCATCCACTGTTCTTGATCTCTATGGTTCCGAGTCATTGCCGGGCTTTCTGTTCGTGTTTCCTGACCTTAATGATAGCAAGTATGGGGGCCCCACAGCGCCACCCACGTGATGGAAAAAACACTCCGTGGTTCCCGCCCATTTTGCGAAACCCCCAAATAAAGCAGATTCCCCAATTTTGAAGACCATTGATTTATATGGGTTTGAACTGGTTCGTTGGGCCCCTTTAAATCCTTGTGACTAGGGGGTTGGCGTAGTTAAAAAATGAATTGGGGATGCTTGGACAAACTTAGGGGAGGGAGGGTCCGTGAAATGTTTCATAAAGTAAAATATTTCTGAGGCATTTCCATTATTATAAAAGTTAAAATAAATTCTTCGCGTCTTTTAAGTATCGAAAAAATTTTAGAGTAAAATATTATGAGTATGTACATAAAAAAATAGACAAAAAGGGCCGATCGCAGGTGCCGCTTTTGGTTTAACCCCAAGCGGTTTCCTTAAATTTTCATTCTGGAGATGCTTCGAAATCACTGCACGATTTTTTGCCGTTGGGGGTTTTCAAAGCGGTTTACCTATTTTTTTAAAAATGTGGCTGGCGCCTTTTAATCTTGCTTGAAGGCGGGGAAAAAAATTTCGGAATGACGGGTTTTCGAACCGAAAGGGAAAGAAAAAAGAACATCTCCCCCCATGAAATAACTTGTCTAAAACATGATTTTCATAAAGAAATCGAGAGATGTGAAGTATAAATAAAACCAATAATCCTTAATTTTGAACAGACACAAGTAATATAATACACTCATGAACAAAAAATTGGCCCGAAATAATTGCGGGTTGAAAGAAACGGCATGAAGGTACATAACGGGGAGTTTTGCAAATGTTTGGAAATGCAGCGTGATTGCGCATGACGTATAGCCGGTAAAGGGCGTTTAAAGTCATTCTCCGTGGAGTGTTGTTACTAATCCATGACAGCAAAGACCAGACAAGGCCCAGAAATTCATCACCTAGTATAACATCAGTGGAAATTTCAGATCCAGGTGGCTTTAAAGCGTTGCATTTGTTTTGTTACAAATGCCACCTGTTTGGCAAAAAGATCAAGCACAAAATTCACCAGGTAAGGGCTAAGTACGCCTGCGTTATGTACTTTGTATACCATACGGGCGTTGAACGATTTAGCTCGTTTCACCCCAATTTAGAGGGAACACCTGGGGTGGTCAGGGCCTCCCACCTCTCTTCCCCCCCCACCAGCCTCACGAGGACTTGCGGCCCCCGGCTTTTAAAGTACCCCTTGGGCGAAGGCACTATAATTTACAACACCCATGTCTTCCGGGATTCGAAACCGGGCCCCTAAGGCACAGCAGTCAGCCGCAAACCCCACTATACCGAATGGGCGACAACAGGTAACCCAAAGCTTTTTTTGGTGCGCGGGAATCGTTTAAAAAGTAGAGCTGGGTAGTCATATCATTACGCCTTTTTTCGAAGAAAATTTGAGCGCTGTCCAATTTGAGGGGGGGAGAATCATCGGCAAGATGGGGCTGGGTGGTCACATGCAGTAGCTCTTCAATTAGGCCGCTCTGATTGTGTTGTGAGGAGGTGTTGGGACCAGTGGGTCCCAAAAATTCATTTATACGAAGATCAGGCTCGGACGCCCTCGATAGACCAGTCGTCGAGAAGGCCACCACATCGCAAGAAATGCACGCGTACAGTCAACTGTTTCATCGGCCGCCATCCAGACATAGTTAGCACCATCAATAGGCACCCCTGTGTCTTCTCGAACCATACGAATGCGCTTGGCTGAAAGACATTTAGAAGACGCGGCATATTACGTGTGCCAGCTTCGACTCCCATCATCGACGTCTCCGTTTGGAGTGGTGCCGCGAAGACGAAACTGGACTGCGGCAGGAGATAGGTTTCAGGTCATCTTTAGCGATGAATCCAGAATCAATCTCAGCAGTGATGACAATCGTGTTCGTGTGTGGAGACTCCACGGTGAACGCCTCAATCCTGCCTTTGCTTTACAGCTACACACTACTTCCAAAGCTGGTATGATGGTATGGGGTGCCATTGCTTACAACACACGGTCACCCTTGGTATTGATCTGTTGCCCCATGACAACACAGCGGTATGTCCATAACATCCTGCAACCACACTTATGTTTTCCCTCATGCAACGGCTCCCAGGAGTCATTTTCAAACAAGACAATGCTCGGCCTCACACGGTAAGGGTGTCACAAGAATATCTCCTCACTGTTACTACCCTTCATTGACCTGCCCGATTCCCAGATTTGTCTCCAATAGAGCATATCTGGGATCATTGGGAGTGCTTGAGTTGGGCATCCCACATTTGAACGAACTAGAGGCAAGATTACAGAAAATATGGAACAGAAATGTCTCTAGGACATCATTTCAACAGAACTTGTATGCCTCAATGCCCGATCATTATCGCATTGTGCATTCACACGTTAGAGGTCAACAGGGTAGTAATCAGCTGGTCTGCTTGCCAGTTTCTCTGAAGTAAATGATCTTTTTTACTTTGATTTTCTAATCATTTACTTATATTAAAGTAGTCAATACGTATGTAGAATTTCGTTTCATTTTAACGACTCCTTCTTGGTGAGCTAATTTTTTTTCCATTAGTGCATATATGGATTGAATATGTAAGCAAAAATATGGAAGCAGGAGGGCTTATTTTTAAGAATGAACGGATAATTAGAATAAAACTTAAGATGAAAGAAGGATTTATTTTCCGAAAGTTCAAATATTTAGAAATGTGTAATCGTAGAAATGGCTAAAATACATTTGTAATTTATATGAAAATAGAAATTCAAATATTTTTCTGATGACTTTTAGTTCTCAAATCTTATCTGGAAGGCAGGTATGAAAATTTAAATGTGATATGTTGAAGTAAAAACATCGACCATTCCTCTAAAATTAAATGCAAAATTCAGTCGTAGAACATTTTTATCAGGTGTTGTGAGATAACAAAACAACTTCAAACGCAGTTTCAGAAGATGAGTTTAGTTGTCCCCTCTGTATGCAGATTATATAAGTTGGCAGCACACAAAAATGTAGTACTATTAATATTACGATAGCATGGAGCAGAAAAGTACCTTGAATTTAAATAAAAATTCATATAAGTTCTAAAAATAGTACAAATTTGAAGTGTTTTACTCATATGTAATTCCAATTCCACTAAACTAAAGATTATCTAACTGGGGAAGCTTCATCCACGCAAAGGATATACACTACGGTCTCTGATTTCCTGGGTTTTTCCATTCTCGGGAATGTAATTGTCGTTTTCGGGATTCCAGGGAATAGATCAAAATTTCAAAAAATTTAAAAAAAGTTATTTTTAAATAAAATTAATAATAATTATATAAAATAAGGATACATATAAATTCCAAAATTAATATACTTATATATATAATGAGCTAATATATATATAATAAATTGATTATTTACATTTAAAATAGAGGATTTCAGAAAGCATAAGCAATTTATACTTCTATCACTCAGCCTAGTTCTAAGCTTTGTGACGAACAATCCGGCAGCACAGAAAATGCTCTCTCGGCTTCAAATGACGTTGGAGGAATTGTTTTTAAAGCCTCATTAGTTTGATAATGTTTGGTGATGGATTTGGGAAACTAGTACTTTTGGTTGAACAATATAAAACTTTTTGTTTTAGAGTAAATTGCTACTTTCTCTAATTTTTGTCATCCAACGTCAGAGGTTTTGCTTTCAAATTTCCATGCTCAACTTCTTCTGAGTGCAGCTTGAAGGGGTTGGATATTATTGAATTCCTCTTCATGAAAAGTATTTTCCCTCTCTATCATTTGGGCTTCTCTAACCAAACAATTTTTACCAGGCTATCGTAAAATATCGACAATAACTGCAGTTGCTTCGTATTTTCTCCCAAAATTCAGATATTGCATTAATCCTATTAAACTTACGTTGCGTCTCTCATTAATTCTTTAGATTGGAGAATATTTTATAATTTTCGCAAATTTTGAATTTTGTTCCTTCAATCTTCCAATAACGAAAGAAAGTACACCTTCTGCAGTTAACAAAGCTACGTTTCGACTGCATAATTTTTCGAAGCCTATTTTTACTGGCTACAATTGTATTCACTCTGTCAAACTCTACATTGACCATCATTTGTTCTTCTTTAATGTCAATTCATGCTTTGAAAATAGATGACTTCATTTCTAAAAATCTTTCAAGCATTGCCAACAAACTATTCCAGCATGTTTTGATATCCAAACAAAACATATTTTCATCAAACCTTCGATTCCCGGGAAATCTCGAGAGCGAAGCATAATTACCGGGAATAGAAAAAGGACAGTAGTCTTATGATTTATCGGGAGCCCGGGAACCCGGGGGTTCTTGGGAAAGAAACCCTAATATACACGCATTGCATTGGGTTGGCTCCGATAGCTTATATATATATAGGTAGCGTGAACGCTTTATACTGATTTTCTTAAAAATCACTGAACGAAACTTCAAACTACTGCTTTCAAACAAAGAGGCTGCACGATTCATGTTGTAATAGTTGTGTAATTTCAAAAGGGTTCGTCCTTTTTACTGTATCATTTCCTGTATATCTTCCATTTGTATCCTCCCTTTTACAATTTTCTACGCTGATGATCCGTATGAAAAAAAAAAATGCGTCTGTACTATCACTGGTGTAGGATATTTTTTTTTATTATTCCACCTAATATGAAAATGCTAAGCTTCATTAAATTATTTCCGTTTCTAAAGTAAGAACCAGAATAAAATAAACAGTACCCCTTTATAGCAGAAAAGATCCACGTGATTAATAGGCAGTTCCTTTCGGACGAAATCGTAATTTATTCTGAGATTCTCCAATAACGACAGTAGATTTTGTTCTAAAAGAAAAGAAATATAGCACATACATTCAACTTTACAATAGAACAGATTCAAAAATCTCACGGATCCGTCATCGCGCTTTCGCATAAGGCCGCGTTTCTCAAACTATGGGGTGCGCCCCCCCTAGGGGGCGTGATAACCCTACGAGAGGGGAGCGAGCATATTTTAAAGTCGAAAACGAAATTATTAATTTACAGAAATTAAACAAACAAAATACACATTCTGCATAATAAAAAATAAAACATCTATTTACACTGATGTAATACACTTATGAATGTATTAATACTCCACAATGTATTTCATAAATAATTTAGCAACTCTATGTTAAGAATAAGTTTAATAATTACCAGTAGACCCCATGGAGTTGTCATATACAAAATTATAAACAAAAATTATAACACTTATTTTCATAATTTATACGCTTTATAATTAATCCCTTAAATGCCAATTACATATTACGTGATTCTCTCTCCAATGTCACTGTTTAATATGAAAAGGAGCGTATGTGATGTATTGGGGGGGGGGGTTGAAAAGAAATAAATAAGAAATCCTTTGAAATAAGTAAATCG